>VWYK01046020.1:8820-29351 GCA_013399775.1 Semnornis frantzii | reverse complement strand
CAGTGCGGTGCCACCCCAGCCTTACAAACTACCTGCAGCGTGGTGCCACCACGGCCTTACAAACCACCTGCAGCGTGGTGCCACCCCAGCCTCACAAACTACCTGCAGCGCGGTGCCACCCCAGCCTCACAAACTACCTGCAGTGCGGTGCCACCCCAGCCTCACAAACTACCTGCAGCGCGGTGCCACCCCAGCCTCACAAACTACCTGCAGTGTAGTGCAGGGACTCAGCCACAGCAGCACACAGGAGAGAAGGGCAGGAACTTTTTGTGGAAGGAGCAGAAATGCAGGCAGGGTCCCCTGGTTCCTACAGAGCTCTGAGCTGAGTGGGAGCCAGTGGGCCTGCTGTAAGCAGACACATAGAGAAGGCAGAGCCAGGGAGAATATGAGATGCCAGCTCTCCAAGAGATTGATATCTGACAGAGAGAAAAAACACCCAGCCAAAAAAAGATCTGCCATTCTGATGTCCTGCTTTGAACAGAGATGTGATGCTGGCTGGCTGTTAGCGTGCACACAAGTGCTTACTAGTTCTGAACTGGGGAGCCTGAGCTTGCTGAACCCATTTTTTGGGTCTGGCACT
Source organism: Semnornis frantzii (assembly GCA_013399775.1). Taxonomy (NCBI): domain Eukaryota; kingdom Metazoa; phylum Chordata; class Aves; order Piciformes; family Ramphastidae; genus Semnornis; species Semnornis frantzii. Next base: position 28,771 of record VWYK01046020.1, on the reverse strand, counting down.
CCTGCCCTGTTGTCCTGCCATCCAATTTACTCAGTTTAGGCACTCTCAAGCAAGATTCTAATGACAGCTGCAATCACAGCACTGCAGATGTAGGGAATGAGCAGACCAATGCTCAATGGCCATTCTACTTTTCTATTTTCCAAAGAAGAATTTCTCACTAGGACTCATTCTGAAAGCAAGAAAACAAGTAAAGACGTTTTCCAGGAGCAAGAGATGACCTTGAGGCTTCAAGGAGGTCCCTCTGACCAGGACACTGAGCTGGTAGGCAGGCTGTAGGCCTGCTGCATGGAAATGTCTGGCTTCATTTGAGTTGCCACCATTCAGTGACTTCCCACACTTCATCTGTTGGCTATTTGGAAGACTTTTATGTTGTTAGGGCTTTACAGAATCCTACTTAATGGCACTCTGGATGTGGCAGTGAATCTGCAACATGAGCTGCAAGCAGGACACGTGGGGTACCTCACTTCCGTGCTCTCTTTTGTGCTGGTTTCCCCTTTATCCAAACTGGATGCTGCTCAGAATGAAAATACCTGTTTGCTCTTTGTCAGGCTCTGGTGCATACCTGCACTGCCACACAACCTCCCCTGCATGCACATACAGCCAAAATGTCAAACTCATCTCTCCAGGTTGTCAGAAATAGTTAGGATTGTAGCCTGAGCTCTCGAGATTGCAAATGGTAATGCTGAACCATCCAAACAGGAGATGTCATCCTGTCACCGTGAATGACAGATGATTATGGCTCTTTCTAGATGCCTGTAATTAATGTTACTTTTAAAATTTGACAGGAACATCCAGGAGCCCAGGAAATGGGGAAAGCCTTCGGAAGCTTTGGCTTTCTTTTCCTCTCCTGTCTTCTTTATCCTATTGGTCTTTAAATAAATTAAAGAAATCACCAGCTGTTCCCCATAAAACCCTAGAAGGGAAGCTGAAATTCAGAGCCCCAGATAAATATCACAGCTAAAGCTGAAGCCAGGGGGGTGGGTACACATTGTCCTTCCCTGTCAGTGTTCAAACAGGAGCAGTGTGGGGAACGATGCCTCAGAGTCATGTTGTTATCTGGCAAATCAGAATTGACTGCCACCAATCTCCCCCTTTGCCCCGTGCCTCCCTAAAACCCTCTGCCTTTTATCACCTTGTTTTTTGCATCTATTTGCTAACAGTTCTGCTCCTGACCTGCAGCAGCAGGTTTTGTTAGGGTAATATAATTTAATAGGTGCTGGATGTGCTATGTCAGCAGTGGGTTTGGGTACCTCAAGAGTGTGGGCAAGAATAATAATTCCCTGCTGCACATCCTGTATCGTTGCTGAACTGTGTGAGGCTGAGCATCAATCAGAGAAGGATTAGGGCTTTCCTGGTAATAGATAAACAGCAAAATGAACAAGATCATCTCAGCTCTTCAAACAAACCCATGTATTTTGAGTCTATGGAAATTCCAGCCAAGACTCAGCCAGGGAATAGGAAAAAAAAAAAAAACCAAAAACCAAAACAAAGATTATTGAAAGCTTATGTTTAAACAGTTTCAGCCCAAATATTTACTGATGGCAACAAGAAAAAAAAAGCATGGCATGCTTTGCAATGAAGAGCTAGGCCCTTTAATTGCATAGGAAGCCAGGCTTGGAGAATCAAAAGGGAAAATAAACACAGCCCCTGCAGAATTCACTGTAAAGCCTTTACATTTATTTACATTCCCATTTCTCTTTAACCTACATTCCCCCCTGACAGAGGGGTTGGTTTGGGTAATCATCCTTTTCATACAGGCCAAGTCTACGAGCAACTATTTGTAATTCATTTAAAATATGGATTTTGGAATCTACTGTAAATCCCTTTTGCTAAGATAAAAAAAGAGAGAAGAAATAACATGCTGTTTAATCTTTGGACTCATCAAGTCCTGGAAGATTATTCTGACAGTTAATTTGATGTATTTAGCTGAGCTTCCAGTCTACCCTGCTCGAAGAAAGCCATCATTTATGACTTGCTGTTGTGTAGGAGCAGCACAGACAGCTGCAGTGTCTTTTGAAGAAGTATTTACGAGGGGAGAGAGCATATATTAATGTTTGCTCACTGTTCAAGCTCACTCCTTCCAAAATTCTCATGTGCCTTTTCCCTGGCTGTTTCTCCCCCAGGGTGATGACAGTCTGGGGTAGTTGGTGGATGGGTGGCAGGGAAAGCAAAAGGTCCCTGCAAAGTGCAATGGAGCTCCTCACAGCAGCTTAGCTCTGCCTATTGCAACGTGCAGCCTAGAAAGAGCTTCCTGCCTGCATATCCTTAAAAAGAAGGCTAATCTCCTCGTGGGGGCTGCTGTGGCCATTGGCACACACACATGAAAAATCAAGATGCTGGTGGTGCAAACCAAGAGGTGCAACAAGCTGCTGCCCTGCTCTAAGGCATGGTCAGCCTGGGATACAGCCCAGAAGAGGAGCAGCTCCTGCACTCTCATTTCACCCTTCGGTTTCCTTGACTGCAGTATTGCTAAGCCAAGTGATGCTGCTCAGGGGTGGAGAAGTAGTCCCCTGCCCTGTAGTGCTTTAGCCAGCGTTGTCCTTTCAGAAACAAGTAGAGCCTTTGGCCACACAAGGTGCAGATTTGCAGAATTTCTTGCTGAGCATTTGCACATTTGGGTGTTGGGAGTGCCAAGGCAATGTGCTCCGAGCCCTGACAGCCCCAGCTGAGGGAGGAATAGCTCTGAGCTTGGGTGTGAGGATACCACAGGCAGAGACTGTTTCTTCCACCCCACAAACTGCTTTTTGTGCTCTGGGGTCAGCTCATTGCTGTTGGAGATGCCGGGACAAGCTTCTGGAGCTGATGATGGCTCCAGGCACTGAGAACTCCTGCAGTAGCTTGCTGCAAGTCAGAAAATAAGGGAGGCTTTTGTGTTGCAAATAACAAGAAGTAGGTCAGATCCCACAAATGCAAACAGACAGGGAGGAAGGCTCTGGCGGTTCTTTACGCTCATCTTTGGGGACAGCTTCATTACAAGGATCAAAAGCCCTAAAAGGAGCGTGCCGAAGCGTGGCCAGCTGGTCCCTGCCAGGGTGCCTGCAGTTGGACATCCCTAGCAGCCAGCACAATCTCCTTGCACCTACAGGCTGCTCCAGAGCAGGAACTCGCTGCCAAAGCTGTGTGATAAACGCCAAAAGTAAAGCAGAGGGGAGTGCAGGAGCTGGGGTCTCCCCCTGCACTTGGCTCAGCAGAGGTCCCTGCTCGGAGGTGATGTGCTGCAGAGCAGCCCATTGAGCAGCCCTCAGAGAAGCACGAGGATTTCTGGGCACACAAAAGGATGCCAGACTCAATCTGTGGCTCCTTAGCATTTGGAAAACTCCATCTGCTGAAGCTTTGTTATTGAGGAAAGCAGGGGATTGCCTTTTGATTATACATGGTTTGAGCTGGGCATGGCATGGCTGTGAGGAGAGGACAGGATGGCACCAGCCTAGTCTGGTGACTGGAAGCCACCATGTCCCCCTGCTCCCTCTCTTACTGCAGGCTCAGCTTCATGCATTCACCACTTGTACCCCTATGGCACTTGCTTTAGATTAGCTCATCCCATAGGCCCTGGCTGCAGGCAGTGCTGCCCAGGCAAGCAAAAGTCTGCAGCGTAGCAGGTCAACATCAGCTGCCTCCTGCAGCTCTACCCTTTTCAAACCAGCCTTCATCTCATTTTCTTTCTTCATGGACACAGTAAAAGGGATGCAGGGAGCAAGGGAGACTTGGGGAAGCAGCCAGCAACAAACCAAGGGTCATCCTCCTGAAGGCCAGCCAAGTGCTTTATCCCCTGACTGCAGTTTTGGGTGGTTTTGGCTAGCCACCCAGATTTTGTCTCTGCTTGTTCTTGTCCTTCCTTTGCTGAAGGCATGATTTAGAGGAGGTAAGCCAACCATTTTCCTAGGCAAGGTTAAAGCTGCAGCACCATTTAATTAAGCTGTTTGTGTTAAATGTGCTCTGGTGTTTTACCAGCCTGCTGAAGACCTAGCAGCTGATAAATACTTGCAACCTCTTCCTGCAATCTGAGAGCACATTTTAATTACCACCCTCCACCCCATTTGCAGCCAGACAGCTCACAAGCTCTCCAGCAGGCTGCAGACGAATGACAGCACTTTGTGCCCTCCAGATGATGCCAGCCACTCGCCTGGGAAGCAGGCTCAACAAAGAAGGCTCCTGGAGAGAAATAATTGAGGGCACCAAACGATTGACAGGACAGCATCCCACAGCTTGTCTGTTCTCAACAGAATAAACTCCTGAAGAGGCCAGATCCCATACGAGGAACTGGCTTGAGAGTGCTGAGCTGGGATAACAACTAGGAGCCAAGAGAGCACGTGCTAATCACATCTCCAAAATTCTTCTCTCTCAGGACCTCGGGGCCAAGTGGTTTCATTGCCAGACTTTGACCTCCTGTCCCCAAATCACAGCAGAGCTTGAAGTGAATCTGCTGCAATTCACAGGAACAGCCACAGACCGGGAGGCTCCCAGGAGCCTGTGCCTTTTGACTCTGAGTGCTGCACAGCAGCTATTCGGCCTGGCTGCAGCTTTCCCTGGTAAGCACCTCTGCATTCCTCAAGCCTGGCTGCAAGTCAGCAGCCAGAAAATTCAGAAATCAAAGGAGTCAGAGAGGCTGCTGTCCTCAGAGCCTGGCTAGGGATGATACCTCAGGGAGGTTTAGGTGACCCATCGTGGCAAAGCCCCACCCTGAGTTTTGCTCCAGACCACAGACACTTTCCATCTTTCCAGGATTCTGGAAGAAGCACCCAAGGGATCTCTGCAACCACAGGTGTCCCATGGGTACCCAGGTGCTGGGGAGTTTGGGAACAAAATCTCTTCTCTTTCCTTCCTTAATTTCTGACCATCCCCATCCATGTGGTAGGCACCTGGAAACTCTCCCAATGAGATTTTGCAGGGGCTGTGACAGAGAGAAACCCTTTGGCTCTACTGGGATTAAAGCAGGGTGAGTGCAGAGCTGGAAGCAGGGCAGAGGTGTGTTCAGCCCTCAGTTCTCACCTCTGCTCTGCACCCACAGGATCAGGAAGGGGTGATGCCCACTCACCCCACAGCACAGAGTTCTGGGGGCTGTTTTGGGCCTGCCTGAATCCATGGCACTCTACAAGAGGGAGCAGATCCCCACAGCCTGCCGACAGCAGTGAAATTATGCTCACCTTCTACTAACACGAATTGAGACCAGAGTTGGTCCTTTTAATTACTGGTTGGCTTAGAATTACTGAGCATGGCATGCTACTGAGAGACCGCCAAGAGACCTTCATCTGCCAGCTGATCCAGGCTGGCATCACCAGAGGGTCAGCAGGGCTGTGGGTCCAGCCAGTGACACAATCTGATCTTCCCTACCAGCACCACCAGAGTGAAGCAAGGTGTTTCCAGCCCTGGAGTTAGCATATTCTTACCATAATGTGAGCATGCAGTATTAAAAAATAATTGCCTTTTAAAAAAATTATTCTCTATGCCTTTACTGCAATTGCCAGCTGCTGCTCTGCAGCTTGGCTATTATAAGGCTACATTAGCAAATGGGAGCTCATTTGCTGCATCTGACTCTTTTGGGGCCTGATCTAAGCCCATTAAACATCTTTTAGCTGTCTTTAGAATGTTTTGGATCTAGCTCCACTGGTACCCAGCACACCTGAAGTGAGGCAGTGATGTCTGAGTGAGGAGGAACCCTCCCTAATGAGTGTGCAGAGGTCAAAATCACACCTGACACGATTCTGCCAGTGCTCAGAGGGTAACAGCAGGCCTTTCCAGTTTAACCTTCACTCTCTGTGTCCTTGGAAAGTACCAAACTGGTTAAATCAGACAAGCAGCAAGAGAAGGAGAAGAAAAAAAAAAAAATACTCATTATAAATATTCACAAGATCACATGCAACCCAGCAAATCCTGGCTAAGTGAAGGAAAATAAATTAAGAGAGGATGGGAGCCTGCTGATTAAAACTTAACCCACACTCCCCACCATGGGCTGACATTTGCCTGCTCTTCAGATGCTGCAATCACACACACACAGCCCCTCTGGCTGATGCTGACATTAAAGGAGGAAGCTCTCTTGGTTTTAGGAGGAACAGACAGGACAGGACCAACACTCCCCTGCAAAGAGCTGAGCACTGGCAAGAAGCCCTTCACTGTGCAGCAACAGCCCAGCCCCCATGCCCCCTCCATCATCCCTGGGGACAGGCTTTCATGTCCCCCGTGCTGCAAAGGGCCACAGCTACAGGAGCACAAAGCACCTCATGCTCATTGCAAACCAGGGGACAGTCACAATTCAATCCACTTTGCATCTGAAGTGTGTGGATGTGGTGCTTCAGGATATGGTTTGGTAGTTGGGTTATGGTTGGGCTTGATGATCTTAAAGGTCTCTTCCAAGCTTAACAGTTCTATGATTCACAGAATGACAGATTTAACCAGCTTGGAAAAGACCTTTGAGATCGAGTCCAACCTATTACCTAACACCATCTAATCCACTAACCCATGGCACCATGTTCCTCCATGCACCACTGCTGCCTAGGAAAGAGGCAAAGCCCAAATCCTGCCTGCACCAGGGCAGGGCAGGCAAAAACCTGCAGGAATGGGCATAGCCATGGGCACTACCAAGACAGGCAACAGGTTAGGATTGCTTTGCTGATAGCCCAGAGAGCAGCACCATGCAGGGAGTGGACTTGCTCCTCAAATTCACACCTGAGAAATCTCTTCACATATGCACAATTCCTGGGCTTTTATAATCAGCTTCTCCTTGAATCACCCAGCCCCTTTGCTCCCTGCCTTTTAGTTACTGTAATTAAAAGCAAACCTGTTGGCAATTGTTTCACTGAACCCAAATTTGCTTCCAAAAGAGCAAGCTAATAAAGCAGGAGGCAATGGAGCACCCCTTGCACTCTCTCCCAAGCCCTGATTAATTTTTCATTTACAATTATTTTCTGAGCAGCACTCGAGAGTTCAGGTAGTAACATTAAAAATTCCCTGTGCCCTCAGCCTTCCCTAATTAAAATTGACAACCCTCATTTTGAACCACAAACATAATTACCCAGTCCTCCTCACCCACTTGATGGCTGAGGTTGCTTGTTGATAATTTATGAGCACAGAGAAGATGAATAACAAAGCAGAGGCTCGGCAAAACCTCTCTCAGCTCCTGCCTTTGAAGTCAAGAATGCGCCAGCAGCAGATGAGTCTGCTGGAGGCTCCCTGTATGGTCCCTTCCTCAGGCTGTGCTCTGCCTCTTGCCCACAACAGTGACATCCACAGGACTTGTGGTCCCAATCCCAGTGTTAGATCACCTGGAATAGCTTTCCTGAAGGGTTGCAGAAGCGTCAGGGCAGATCTCTGACCCCGGCTGCTTCGGGGCATGAAAACTGCCCCAGGGGATGGCTCAGTGTCAGAGAAGGCATCACTTGTGTGGGCACTTCAGTGTTTCCCTGCCCCTGGTGTTGTGGTAGGCCTAAGCAGGTCAAAATAGGCTTATATCCTGGCTTGCCCAGACGATTTTGTGCTCTGCCCCCTTCTGCTATGGGGAGAAACAACCTTGGGAAGAGGACAAAACCTGGAGCCACTGAGTCTAAGGACTGTGGCTTGCCCAGACTTGTTCCCCTGCTCCCCCTCCTTCTGTGTTGGGGGAAGCAAGAGTGGGAAAGGCAAACCAAAGCCCAGCCTTCAGCTGATATGGTCAAGCTTGGCAAAGTCCCATCCTGCTTGGCTAGCCTATCTCCAAAGGCCCATTAGCCTCGGACTGTATTGATAGAAAACAGACGTGCAGGTGACACAACCTGCTCTCTGCCCTTGTATTCATGCTGCTGCTGCCTCACTGCATCCTGAACTGCCTGCAAACTCCACTGCCTCGAGTTTACCAGGCAGAGGCTCTAACTGCCTGCAGGCAATAAGCCTGCACAGCCAGCATGACTTTGTGCCAAGGCTGCTCATGGCACTGCAGCCTGCCTGCCCCTCTGCATGGCTGCACATGGCACTGCAGCCTGCCTGCCCCTCTGCAAGGCTGCTGCTGAATTGGGAGTCAAGAGGAACCAGGTCAGAGACTGTGCCAGATGCCAGCTTCCTGAGAAAAGAACCTGGGAAAGCTCCAAAGCCTCTAACAGCTTTGAGACCACCAAGAGCAAGCCCTTGTGATGGTTTGGGACTTACCTGCCCCCCACTCTATGAAAGTCACCCAGATTAGACTCAGCTGGCTGGAACTTAAGGAATGAAGCTTTGTATTCAGAGCTTAGCACAATATACAAGCAGATATGTATATAAATATATACAGCTATATACAAAAATATACAAGTTAAAGGCAATACAGAAACACAATTCCCTTCCCAGAAATCAGAGTCCCCAGGAGGGGCTCCCAACCACCCTTCCACCTTCCTTCCACCCCTCTACCTTACCCCAGGGCCTGCCTTTCATGCAAGGTGAGTTTGGAGGATTGGCAAGGCAGGTTAGAAGCAGAGTGGTTAGTTAGGTTACTCAGCAGAGAGGCCAGAAGACAAAACCAGCAGCTAGAGAGACAGAGACTCTCTGTGTTACCTATGTTTGTGTCCTTGTTTGTATACATCTCAGCAAGCCTATGAGTGAAGTAGACATCACCACTGTTTGCTTTTCACAGCCTAGAATCTAATTTTTTAATTAAAATATTCCAGTTAGCCTCAAACCAGCACAATGAGATATCATTCACCATGCATATAGCTCTGCAAGACTGAGGCACACACTCACCCCATGCTCACCTTTTGGTGCCAGTGTTGCTCTCAAGGTTCCAGCTCTGCAAATAGGGACAAGCAAGCTTTGCTATCTCCCAACACAAAAACTCCATCTACCCATCCCATGCCCAATATTATCCTTCCTTTGGAGAGGAGGAGACTGAGAGGCGACCTCATTAATGTTTATATACCTGTAAATAGTGAGTGCCAGGAGGATGGAGCCAGGCTCTGCTGGGTGATGCNCTGGAGGATGCACAGTGACAGGACAAGGGGCACTAGGTGGAAGCTGAGGCATAGGAAGTTTCATTTAAACATGAGGAGGAATTTTTTTCACTGTAAAAAAAGCAGAAAGGAGCTTCCTGCGTACACCAAGTTGCTAAGCAGGATAATGCACCACAAGCAGTGTACTGGCCACAGGAACCTTCTTTTCCAGTGTGCTGTTTGCATTTGCTGGGTACCTCTTACAGTGTTCCAGTTTTGCCTGTTCCCTGTGTGTCTAAATTTCCAAACCCTGCCTTTCAAACCTTGTAAATAAGTTTTCTGGGGAGATTTAATGTTAATAAACAGTTTTCATAGTTATCAAACAAGTTCTGCTCAGGTATCAAAATTAATATGGGTTATTAATTTTGCATCATTCCTAACACCTGGTTGAGAAGCCTCAACCCAATGCCAGGAGCCCAAGTGAGCCTGGCTTGCTCTAATCACAGAATTAACCAGGTTGGAAAAGACCTCTGAGATCACCAAGTCCAACCTAACACCTCACCCTTCTTATTAACTAAACCATAGCACTGAGTGCCTCATCCAGCCTCCTCTTAAACACCTCCATGGATGGGGACCCCACCACCTTCCTGGGCAGCCCATTCCAATCACAGAATGGTTTAGTTTGGAAGGGACCTCAAAGATCATCTCTGGGGACATGGGCAGGGACACCTCCCACTAGAACAGGTTGATCAGAACCTGGTTCTGAACACCTCCAAGGAGGTTGTGGAGCACAGAGTCACCCAATGTGAAGATCACAATGGGTGATTCTGTACTCCACAACCTCCCTGGGCAAGCTGTGCCAGTGTCTCACTCAATGGACAACCACTCTGTGACAAACTTCTTCCTAACATCCAGCCTAATGGCTCCACGCATCACACACCAAGTGACTCTTCCCAAGAACAGCCTGGAAAAAAAGCCATTTTTCCCACATGAGACAGCACAATCTGCTGCAACTGCCAGGAATGAGGAGGCTGGAGGGGAAAAAAGAAAAAAAAAATAAAGGGAAAAGAATAGAGAAAAATGGAGAAGAGACTGAAGCACAGAGAGGATTATTATAAATGCATGTAGAGATGAAATATCATGCTGAGAGCTAGGCAACATCACTGAGCAATGCAAAGTGCAAGCAGACAGAGCAAAGCTATGTTATTCCCTTTAAGGTCAAAGCTTTCTAGAAACTCACAGCAAAAGCAATTCAAGTGCACTCTGTTCTCCCCTGGTTACTTCCCCAGACCAAAGGCTGTTGTATATTTGCATCTTTAAAGCAGGCAGAACTCCCTAACTATAAAGGGAAAAGAATCCAACAGGAATGATTTGGTTGCTTCTGCTGTTTCTAGGACATCTGATGCATCCCACTGCATCCTTCCGCCTGCTCCCCTCTGAGCTGCAGACAGCAGAGTGCCAGGGCTGCAAAGGGAGCCTTGCCCCTCTGGAGGGTTTTCCTCCCTGCTGCACTACAGGTGTCAGTAGACAAGCATCTACCTGGGGAATTGGGACTGCCCTCCCTGAAGCTGGCCCAAAATTCATAGGAAGCTTTGAGTTGGAAGCCACCTCTAAAGGTCACCCAGTCCAGGGCACATCAGTGAGCTGGGTCAAGTTCAGGTAGAGCAGGTTGCTCAGAGTCCCACCCAACCTGCTCTTCAATGGTTCCAGTGTTATCATAGAATGGTAAGGTTGGAAGGGACCTCAAAGCTCATCCAGTTCCAACCCCCTGCCATAGGCAGGGACACCTCCCACTAGCACAGCTCACTCAAGGCCTCCTCCAACCTGGCCTTGAACACCTCCAGGGAGGGAGCAGCCACAACCTCCCTGGGGAACCTGTGCCAGTGTCTCACCACCCTCACTGCAAACAACTTCCTCCTAACATCCACTTTCAATCTCCCCTCTGACACTTCAAACCCATTCCCCTTGTCCTGGCATTCCCAGACCTTGTCAATAGTCCCTCCCCAGCCTTCCTGTAGCCCCCTTCAGACACTGGAAGGCTACTCTAAGCTCTCCTGGAAACCTTCTCTTCTCCAGGCTGCAGAGTCCCAACTCTTGTAGCCTGTCCTCATAGGANTGATTTGAGAGAGGTGAGGTGATTTGAGAGAGGTGAGGTGATTTGAGAGAGGTGAGGTGATTTGAGAGAGGTGAGGTGATTTGAGAGAGGTGAGGTGATTTGAGAGAGGTGAGGTGATTTGAGAGAGGTGAGGTGATTTGAGAGAGGTGAGGTGATTTGAGAGAGGTGAGGTGATTTGAGAGAGGTGAGGTGATTTGAGAGAGGTGAGGTGATTTGAGAGAGGTGAGGTGATTTGAGAGAGGTGAGGTGATTTGAGAGAGGTGAGGTGATTTGAGAGAGGTGAGGTGATTTGAGAGAGGTGAGGTGATTTGAGAGAGGTGAGGTGATTTGAGAGAGGTGAGGTGATTTGAGAGAGGTGAGGTGATTTGAGAGAGGTGAGGTGATTTGAGAGAGGTGAGGTGATTTGAGAGAGGTGAGGTGATTTGAGAGAGGTGAGGTGATTTGAGAGAGGTGAGGTGATTTGAGAGAGGTGAGGTGATTTGAGAGAGGTGAGGTGATTTGAGAGAGGTGAGGTGATTTGAGAGAGGTGAGGTGATTTGAGAGAGGTGAGGTGATTTGAGAGAGGTGAGGTGATTTGAGAGAGGTGAGGTGATTTGAGAGAGGTGAGGTGATTTGAGAGAGGTGAGGTGATTTGAGAGAGGTGAGGTGATTTGAGAGAGGTGAGGTGATTTGAGAGAGGTGAGGTGATTTGAGAGAGGTGAGGTGATTTGAGAGAGGTGAGGTGATTTGAGAGAGGTGAGGTGATTTGAGAGAGGTGAGGTGATTTGAGAGAGGTGAGGTGATTTGAGAGAGGTGAGGTGATTTGAGAGAGGTGAGGTGATTTGAGAGAGGTGAGGTGATTTGAGAGAGGTGAGGTGATTTGAGAGAGGTGAGGTGATTTGAGAGAGGTGAGGTGATTTGAGAGAGGTGAGGTGATTTGAGAGAGGTGAGGTGATTTGAGAGAGGTGAGGTGATTTGAGAGAGGTGAGGTGATTTGAGAGAGGTGAGGTGATTTGAGAGAGGTGAGGTGATTTGAGAGAGGTGAGGTGATTTGAGAGAGGTAAAATTTTGGAAGCATTAAAACAATGTTTTGACTTTCTGAAGAAATTGTCTTCTGAGCAGCTTGGTGAGGCCAAGAATTATTCCTGGAAGATTTGGATGTTGACAAATCTACTGGAAAAAAATCAGCTCAAAATTCTGCTTTCTCTGCTTCCAGCAGATGTGGAGTTGTCCAATGACTTCAGGTTCTTCCCAACCTCTGTTTCTCCTCTGCTGCTTTCTCTCAGTTTGCTGTTATTTCATCAATAAGCCACATGAAAAATGACAAACTGGAAGAGAGCAATTAATCCCCATCCATTTCCCTCTGCATTACCAAACTGCTCCATTTAGAAGCCAGCCCTGCGTGCTAACAGCCAGACGTGGGCCAGGACTGTGCCCATTTGTCACCAGCTCAGCACCTGCTCAGAGAGGCAGCAGGGATGGTGCCAGTCCCCAGGGGCCTAATCCTGAGCCTGGATGGGAATCTCAGACCCTGGAGAATCATAGAATCATTGCAGTTGGAGAAGCCTAAGAAAAGTGTGAGCTTAGAGGGGACCTCAGCAGCACCCTGAGTACAGCCTGGATGCAGCAGGGTTGAGTTTTCCTCTGGGGGCTTGAGAGGAGTGCAGGTTTGTGCAGGCATCAGCAGATAGCTCCACAGCAGACTTCTCTGTGCTATCCGTCCTGCACAGGAGGAACTACCCAGACCTGTGTCCCAGCTGCAGCGGGGAGCTTTCCCTTCTCAGTCACAAGCTAGGACAGGTAGGTCACTGCAGTTGCTTTGCTTTTCCCACCCAAGCAGGAGAGATGCAAAGGGAGGTGCAGAGGCATACAGGTGAGGGTCCTGGGAGAGTTTTGGGCAAGAGGGCTTTTCTTCCTGCCTGCCTGCCTGCACTGAACTAAAAAGCACCCAAGCCACTGTGTGCACAGCTGCTGTATCACAGGCTTGCACAAAAAGCAGCTTTTAAGAACCTCTCATCAAAACCAGTGTGGGCCAGGATTTCCCCAGGACACTCCAAGCAATTCCACATCTCAGCTCCCTTCACTCCTCTGAACCAGAGCAGGCAGGGCTTGTGCTGCTATTCAAGTGTATATTACTATGTGGGTGTGCGTTTAAAAGTAAGAAATAAGTAAGAAATCCCTGAAGTTAAAGCACAGTAGATAGCTGGCCTGCAGAAATCCCCACCAAAGCATTCCTTGCTCATGCTGTGGTCCAGGCAATGACCTTCCTATTGCTCCAGAGACTGAGGCACACTCCCCCATACTATCACTCCACCAAACAGAAGCTGCAATCATTATTCAAAGTTTTAGCACTGGCACAGCTGTCAGAATATTTTTTTAAATTGTTTTTAGCTCACCTCCTGCAGCATTTTAATTGTGTAAGATCCAAAGTGCTGCTGTCCCCAGCCCTCCAGAGATTTAGTGAGGAGGTCTCCCGGAGACCAGGGCTGCTGCCACTGAGGCAGGAGAGAAACCTCAGCATCTGTTGCTTATGCATGGAAGGAAGTGCTTTGGTGCTAATTAAGACATGCCATTTATTTTGTTGTGGATGCTTAGCTGTTAGAGATTTTAGACTGTGTTCTCTACTCAGCCGTGGTTTAATTCATGATAATGAGGTGGAAGAAAATGCACCTTTTTCTCTTGGTTTTTATTTTTTCTTTTCTCTTTTTTTTTTTTTTTATCCATTTCCAGTCCTCTTACCATTGAAGCAGAGCACCTTACAGTTACCAGTTCCTTCTGCCTTTCCAGCCTCAGTATGGAGTGAGACATTCCTGTCTCCAGTGAAGAGTACTCAAGACCTGGACAAGCTCAGCAATTTGCAGAGCCTGGGGACTTTGACTGGTGCCATAAGGGAAAGCCAGGACCAGCTTCAGTGGTGACCACACTGATCCTGCTTGGTGGCATCCCCAAAGTTCTCTGTGCCACTGATAGCACCAAGCCCTTATGAAGTAACTGCTGGATCACAGTTTACAACTCAACATAGTGAAATAAGCTGGCAGCAATTTAATGTTGTTTTATGCACTGGGTTGTCAGTCCCATTTACATGGCACAGGACTTGGGTGCCCAGGGAGCCAGTGAAGGGGTGCCAATACCCCTCAGCTCTTCTCAGGGCTGCAGATGAAAAACATGGAAAATTTGGAGCAGATCCATACCCTGCTTTGCTCTTTCTCTTACATAACTCTTTTGATGCTGCTTCCTGAACAAACCTGTTTGAGCAACACATTCCTCCAGGGCACATTGGGCAACCTCCTGATTCATGGTGTGTAGGAGTGCCCTCGACAGCATCAATCACTCATGTCCAAGTGAAACACTTCAGTGACACATCTGGAAAATTCACCTACCACTAAGGAGCTCCTCAGTCTCTCTCCTGAGCTGGGAAGACCAGAACAGGTTCTCCCAACCACAGACCACACCACGGTGTTTGAACAGCAGCTGCAGATAGAGACTGGTGCAACCCAGCTTGGTCTCTTCACTAAGTGCCCTTGGTAAACCTATGTCTCCATTTCTAACACTCCTATTCCCACCCCTTCTGGGGAAGTAAGCCTGAGGCAATCAACCCTGCTCACATCTCACCTTGGGAAACCATCAGTGAACCTGACCTCACTGCCCAAAGCAGAGCAATTCAACCCCCAAAAGTCTGTAGAGAGCCTCAAGGCATCCCCCAGCCTCAGCCTCCCATGTCGCTCCTTGCACTCCTCAAGTCTCCACAAGGTTGGTGTTGGAGGAGAGCTCTGCAGCACACTGGTGCCCAAGCTGCACAAGCAATGGAGGATTTTTGAGAGCAAGCAGCTGTTGCAAATAGATGGCATGAAGGGTAGGGGGAAAAGAAAAGCTAAAAAATCCCTGAAGCCACCCATCCTGTCCCCACTGACACCACACCATATCAGCTGGGGATTTTACAAGTCAGGGAAAAAGTGAAAGTTACTAAAACTGCTCTAATCCTAAACATTTAAGACTGATATATCTATGTGTGTGTGTGATTGACAAGGTAAATGACATCCATGCTCTTTCCAAGGGCAGGAAGATGCCCAGTGGGTTCCTCAGGTGGGAGACAAGTAGTGGCCAGCCCAGTGCCAGAGATCAAGCTGGTGAGTGGAACATCTCTCTTGTGAGGAGAGCCTGGAGGAGTTGGGGTTGTGCTGCTTGGAGAAGAGGACACTGAGAAGTGACCTCATCAATGGTTATCAATATGTAAAGGTGAGTGCCAGGAGGCTCTGCTGGGTGATCCACAATGACAGGACTGGGGGCAATGGGTGGAAGTTCGTAGAATAGAATCATAGAATCAGTTAGGGTTGGAAGGGACCACAAGGATCATCTGGTTGAGGCATAGGAAGTTCCATTTAAACATGAGGAGGATTTTTTCCCCTGTGAGGATGACAGAACACTGCAACAGGCTGCCCAGGGGGGTTGTGGAGTCTCCCTCTCTGGAGATATTCAAAACCTGCCTGGATGTGTTTCTGTGTGATCTGGTATTGCAGATCCTGCTCTAGCAGGGGGAGTGGACTGGGTGATCTCTGGAGGTCCCTTCCAGCCCCTGACATTCTGTGATTGTGTGAATGTGGCAGTGTGGAGCAATTTGGACTTGCCTCCTTGCTGCAGCTTTGCTTTGTGGCCACAGGGCTGTCTTTCAGTGAACAAATAAAATTGGAGATGTTTTCCTTTTCCCAATGGGATTTTTTGGGGGCTACAATTAGCATCAGAGGAGTGTAAATTTATAGACACATCTGTCAGAAAGGAGAGAAACCTCAGCCCTTAAATCACCCAGATCTTTGGTTGCTCAGTGCTGATAGGAAACCACAGAGGACACTGCTCTGGCAGTGCTGCTGTGTCCTCATAACGACCCAAACAGAATAAAATAGGTAATACAAATAAAACTGAACATAATATAATCTTCATGGTTAGAATTTCCTCCAAGACCTACACAGGTTAGACTTTCCCTATAATTAAATCTATAGATTGCCTTTGAATGCTTACCTTGCAGTTCCTTAAGCCCTGATGAAAAAGTAAGCTGCTCGCAACAGCAAGATTTATTGCACCCAGCACTCTATATTATAGCTGCTCTGCTAACCACAATAAACAAGATATGAAAAGCAATCACACAGATAATGCCATGGAGAAGCAAGCACCAGCTTCATCTTTAACCCTTTCACCTGCCTTTGTGCTGGAACCTCTGACCAGTGTTCCTGCAGCACTGTCTGACCCAAGTGGATTTAGCATCTTAGAATCACAGAACGGTAAGGCTGGAAGGGACCTCAAGGATCATCCAGTTCNAAGCCCTTGTCAATAGTCCCTCCCCAGCCTTCCTGTAGCCCCCTTCAGACACTGGAAGGCTACTATAAAGTGTCCTGGAAGCCTTCTCTTCTCCAGGCTGCAGAGTCCCAACTCTTGTAGCCTGTCCTCACAGCAGAGCTGCTGCAGCCCTCTCAGCACCTTCGTGGCCCATTGTTTCTGCAGGAATTAATTTGGGTCTCAGGTTTATTTCCCCTACACTTGTAGAGTATAAGGATTGCTGGGACTGAAAAGCTCATCTTTGTGGCTATCAAAGGGCACAGTCCATGACTAGAGGGGAGGGGGAAAAAAAAATAACAGGAATGATGGGGCAGGAGTGTGGCTGTCCCCATGGGACTTACACTTTGCAGTCCTTCAGTCCACACTAAAAATCCTGTTGTTTCTGGGCTTAACCCCCCCTTCCCAGAGGCTAGGGGTAGGTCCTAAGCAAGACTGGGACATATCATCAGTGCTCTGGGCTCAGCCTCGCTGCCCAGCAAGATGTTGTCAGCTCAGGACAATGTAATTTCATTAGTAATGTTTTGCATCACAGAGCCTGGATTTCACCCTGGAGACTTTGAAACATCATTTAAAGGGTGAATTTCCATATAAAGGTCAAGAGGAGATGTATGAGCTTAATCAAGCCTCAGCTCAAGTGGAATACTACTTCACTACCTGCCTGCCTGAGATGTGAGACCCACGTGCTCACAAATCCTACTCCCCCCACCCTTTTTTCTCCTCCCCTTTAAATCTTCACCGAAGACAGAGAGAAAGGCTCCAGGGGCCAGAAGAGCAACCAAAGACAAGAGTAACAATGGTAGAAATCTAATTTTTGCCATTCCCATTCACACAGGGCAAACAAGGAGTCCATATTCCTTGCACCTAATCAAATAAATGAATGCCTGCTAAATGTTAGCACACAGGAGGATGAGGAAGCAAGCAGGCACTTGTTTGCTGCCTTTCACATGGAAGCCATTGACCATCTCAACCCAGAGGAGTGAGAAATGCTTCTCAAGTGGGCATTCACTGCTGGTTACAGTGTTTTCTGCCCCATTTACAAACAAGACAGAGACTGGAGAGGTGTTCCATTACTCCTGATTCCCTTTCTTTCCTGCCCACTTTTTGCCAGTTAATCCTGTCTGCAGCCAGATGGAAGCCAGCACAGTCCTTATCCACACAGCAGCACCCAGAATAATCAACTCCTTGTCAGCGATGCCAAAATCGGGCAACAGCAGGAGAGAGGGCAGCAAGGTCTTGGGTTTAAGAACAGACCAAATTGTTCTGCTCAGGGTAGGAAAGCTGACACAGACTGGAAAGAAAATGTAAAAATAGACCTGGGGTCTGCAGCCCAAACAATGTGTATATTTAGTAGTTGTGAATGGGAAAGAGCAGAACATTCCTGGAAAGCATTCAAAAAGCATCTAAGGAAGATTAAAAGATATCCAAGCAGAGATTTTTAGGGCAGGTTGCTATGGATGCTGGGAAGGCTGTTAGGCTGAGGACCTCATAACAAAATATGCTCTCCAAAAGCCATTTTTGCCAGGAACTGTTAGGAGAACTTTAGATCTGGACAGCCACGAGAAACATTTGGTAACCCTGGGGAGGACCAAGAGAAGTGACCTAACCCTTTCCATGGACTCTCAGGCAGCAAAAAGACTTCTGACAAACTTCATCCAGGCTGTTCCTGAGATGGAGACTGCCCCATCCACACCCCCGAAGCAATCCCCACTGGCTACACTTCTGCTGCCCAACAGATGCCTTGCTTGCTCCACCTTAAATCTGCTCTTCCCTGCACCATCCAACAGAGTTAAAACCCAAACATTCAGATAAGTATTTCCAAGAAACTTTTGCAGACTTGGGTCTTTCAGCATGGCACAGAGACAGCAGGGGACTGTAATCACCTGTGAAAATGACACTAATAAGGATCACCATTTCCTTTTCCCCATGTGGCCTCTCTTAAGAAAATAAACCTTTGTGGCATCTGCTGCTGTAGCAGCTCAGCACTGTAGTGCACCTGCTAGAGACAGAACATCTGAGAGAATGTGAAAGGTGTGGCAGAGCTTCAAGAGCCCACCAAAAGCTAATGGTGACCAAACTTTGGCCTTTACAGACATGATTCCCCATGGCATGTTGAACCTCTTGGTTTTGACTCAAGCTGAGTGCAGATCTGCTTTCAAAAACTAATATTCTGATATTAAAGGATTAATGAGAGAGTTGATCACAGGCCCATGTGTCACCTTCAGCTGCTCAGGGACAGTATCATGGCACTGTCCTTGAGTGTGACACTGTTTGGTGTCTCATCTCAGGCAGTGGTTAGGCACTGGTATCACTTGCTGTGAGGATATCTGAGCTGCTCACACATCCCTACCCCACCGTGGCAGAAAGCTCCAAGCTCAGATCTGAGATAAAGCTGGATGAGAAGAAGCCCATGCTGCATCCAAGGAAAGTTAGAAACATAGGGAAGGAAGCCTGAAGGAAGAGAATGCCCTTCTGTGGAAATGTCTGCAGGAAGGGGTTAAGCAGAAAGCAGCTGAGTGCTCAGAACAGGCACAGAGGCAAAGTAAAGGTTTGTTCTCATAGCCCAAGGAATGAAAAATCAGCCACAGCAGCAAAGTGAACCTAGCATTTGCAAAAGTGGTGCATGTGCCTCTTTGACCAGAGTGCTCCCACAAGCATTTGTCCAGGACACAAAAGCAATGATCACTGTCACCAGGCTTTAGTCTATTTGTAATTTAATAGAAGAATTTCACAGAGATTTCTGCCTTATTGATTTTGCCTAATGGAACAAGCTTGTTTCCTGGGGGCACTGTGTACTCCAGACCGTGCAACACACGGGCAGGGCAGGAGGAACCCTCTGCCTCTACTCAAGTAGACTGTCAGCAGTTAATTAATCCAGGAGCTGCAGGGCAGATTCTTAGTGCAACCAGAGGAGGAAAAAAAAAAAAAAAAAAGAAAGAAAAAAGCTAAAGACAAAACATCAATTTATGCCCTGAATGCCCCAGTGCATCATCATCCTGCTCTTGCAGAGCTGAAACCGGAGGCTACAAGGTTGGTCTGCTAGTAGCACTTGAACGTCTGTCAGATTTTCCCCCCCTTTAAGGCCTCTGCCAGATACTTTTTATCCTTTAGAACATGAAATGCTTTCAGTAGGAGGTTCTCTTTGATGCTGATTCTTTCTCTGATTCTCCAGGCACAGACAAATGAAGGTTTCCTTTCTATTTGGAAGTGTAATGAAAGCACAGGCACTTCATTATCTGCTCTCACACGCAGCACAAGGCAGCTGGGCAGCTTCTCTGGGAGCATCCCAGCACACACCAGTGCATGCCCAAGTGCAGCCTGTATGGGTGATGGGGCACAGAAGAGCATGAGCTGATGGGGTTTTTTTTTGCTTCACACACGCTGTTCACTGCCTCTGACATCGCAGCCTGACTGGGTCACCTACTAAAAACCATCTCACTTTAATGGCTTTGGGCTTAAGTTTAGAATATTAACCTTTAAAAAAAAAAAATTACTTTTGTTTTAGTTATAGATTTCACTCTGTCAATGCTACACAGTCAAGGTCTGTCTGGATGTATTCCTGAACTAGATTGTGTGGTCCTGCTCTGGCAGGGAGGATGCCCCAGCAGGGCAAGGGAGGGGATTCTGCCCCTTTGCTCTGCTCTCCTCAGACCCCACCTGCAGT
>VWYK01046018.1:0-10894 GCA_013399775.1 Semnornis frantzii | reverse complement strand
AAATACAAACAGTCCTGAGTTGCAGCTACTGTGAGCATTCCAAAGTAAAAGGAACTGGTATAGGTCATGTAGATCCCTCAGCAGAGCAATCTAGAAACTACGGTCAGCAAATATGAAAATACAGGGTTTAAACAGTAAGTTTTGGTTGACAATAGTGAAGCTCTTAACTCTTCATAAATCAAGGCCGTCCTTACTAATGAAAGAACTACTGATACATAGTTAATCTATCAAATGGTTTACTTCAGTTCAGAGACTTCATCTTTTTATGACAATTTATTTCTGTAAAAGACCACAGCTACTTCATCAACTTCTCAAAATCAGGCAATTATTAGTTAGATACATCTTCCTTTTTCTTTTTTTTTTTTTTCCCGCTTACTGATTAAATAATCTGTGGCACGTTTTGTTGCAGTGAAATCTTAGTTGTATTAACTTCTAGCTTTGATTTCAGAAATTATCATTCTGTATATAAAAGCAACCTTGGGAACCCTGAGCAATCGTGACCTCTGCTGGAAACCTTAAAATTCATTCTGTTAGACAGCAACTATGGGAAATCTATCATTGTTACTTCAGGCACTAATCTGCAGTACTCTAGGCACTCTACACATAGAATAAGATATTGTACTTGCTCTGAGGAATTTGCAGGATAAATAGATAAATAGAAAAGGCAAATGAAACTTAGACAGAAAATATAAAAGAAACAAAAGAGATATCCAGTGGCAGGACTACACAATCTGCCTCCCTCTTAGACTGCTTGTGCTGCCTCTGAAATAGCTGAAATAGTATAAGATATGGATGAATAATAACCATGCTTATGGACATGGTTAAAAATATCCTGATAAGACAATTACTCCAGATTAACAGGTAAAATATTCCTCAGGATTTGATATTGTTACTTCTAAATGTTAAAGTGAAAGAGTAGGAAAAAAAGATGTTCAGGAAGAGATTCAGTGTTGAGGTTCTGCTGGAAGCAATATGACAGTCATATGTGTGTGACAGAAGGAGCCTTTTATGGAAGTACTGGGAACTATATAATCATTGATCTGGAATTGCCTTGAGCCACCCATTCACAACTCTTGCCCAGAGTAAATCTTGAAATGCTCATAACCCCAGTTCTTCCTGTAATGCTCATTCGAGGCTGTCTTTCAGCATTAAATGTACAATAAAAAACAAACTTCACTTACTTTCTTGGAAAGAGATATTTACATTTGACAATTTACCGTGAAGAATGAACTGATTATGGAGTTTTGAAAAATGTAAATGTCTTTACCACTTTTCTTAGAGCGGAACATTTGCCATCTTGAACATATGGTTCATTAAGGCTTCAGCAACTGTTTACTGTGGTTAAAAACACGGTTGTGGGAATTCTAAAAAGCAACACAGTAAGATCAGAGCTGTTGATGTCAGAAGGCCCTGAAGCCAAGGCTTTCTTGCTCTTCCCAATGCATCCCGTGCCTTCTGTAATGATTCGTACAACACTTCGTGTGTTATTTTATAAACGTCTTTACGCTGTGCTTGTGTCAGNCTTTATGCTGTGCTTGTGTCAGAATCCAGATACATTAATAAAACTATTAAATGCGCAAGTGTCTTCTAAGAAAAAATTGCCCTGGATGAAACTAGTTGAAAAATAACATTAGATGGGCTTGCAGATGAGCAACTGAAAATATCTTTTCTATATATAAAGACAAGGTCTCAAATTGTAAGGTGCTGTACTCACTGAAATCTCAGAAACTACAAAGGTTATGTGAAGTCTTAGTCAAGACCTAAATATTTGAAATATGCATTGAGCACTCTGCTATCATTTTGCAATGGTGAGAGTGAAATATTCAAAATTTAGAAAGCTTTGCCTAATGTGAGGTATAAGACAGATTTTTTACTGACAAATGACACCATTGGCATTAAATCCTAATCAGGTGAGATGGCAAGTTAGAAGGAAATGCATTTCTCAGCTTGTAGGTACATTGCCTGGAGCTTGAGTGCTGAAGGCAGCATGTAGAGACTTACTATGTATAAAATATTACTTAGATAATACTGTCCCTAGTTCCAGTAGGTTCTTTATTGCATTAGTATTCTGCATCCTCTGCGCCACTTTTGTGGAGGAAGTGCTCTCTTACCTTGGCAACAGCAGTTTTCCAGCTCTAAACCAAGTAAAAAGGAAATGCAAGAGAAAAACCTTCTATTCAGCTGATAGAAAGCCAGCAGAGGGAGCTTAAGTAACAGACCCTCTTCCCAGTGCTTATTAATAATACAAAGGTACATACAGAAGTAAACAACTCTGCCATGATAACTTATTCCCTGTAGGAAACAGGACACAAAAGAAAATCAGTAGGTGTTGAATGGAAGTGGATAAAATCAGTAGGGAAAAGAGAATTTTCTAGTAGAGGCTGCACTAAAGCTAACAGGGGGAAAAAATAGTGTCTGAAAATCTAGGAAGCTCTATCAATTATCTGGAGAGTAAGTGCTGTTGCTAAGTTTTTAAACTTTCCTCTATATCCAAGAAACTTATTGTTGAGCTTGCTTCGTTTTTTAGTTTTTTTAAATGATTACTCTGCTTTTTTTTTTTTTTAATTTTTTTTAAGTGAATTATTGTCTTCTTACTTTACATACCATTGACTAAAGGTACTGGGACTTCGAGGGAAAAAAAAATATTTAGACTTTGAGAAAAATATTTGTTCGTTCTCATGCAGTACTGTAATATTCAAGAAAGTACCAAACCCTTTTTTCTCTTTGCCTATCTAAGCAGGGCAATCAACTCTCTAGAAAATTAGAGATGAACAAACAGGAAAATATCCTTGTCCTCCTTGAGGAGCTACAGGAGGTCACTCAGTATCTGACTTCTGCAACTAAAGCAAGCAAATAGTGAACTCAAATACTGAGCTTCAGGATCACTTGTCAGATCAATGACAGAGCTAGGTGAATTCTACTTTATGGCCCTACCAGCTTTCTTGTATAGCTAGGGAGGTTGGTGGGCTCGTTTTAAATGTCATGAAAAACTTGCTGCATAAAACTTTCACTATTATTGTATCTTTGAAAAAAATAATTTGGGGAGTGGATTTAAAGTTCTGAAAGAGACATGAAGAAGAATCAGAGGAGTGTTCTCAAGTGTAATGCTTTTTTGTGATTTGTTGTTGTCTTGAAATGTGGGGGGGTGTTGTGCTTATTTATGGCAATATCTTCATTATACAAAATGTTGTGGGGTTAATCAAATTATTACATCGAATATTTACTGAAATTTGATTTCTTTCTAGAAATGCAGATTAGCATTGAATATTAATTTTCTAGTAACAGCTTCTCTGCTAGAATCCAGTATTAATTCTACAGCTTGTTACAGAACTGTCCACAAAGTGCATTGCAAAACTATGTCCTCACCCTGAATCAGTCTGGCTCAGTTTCTTTCACTTGAAACATGTTAGAGAACAGTTACTGAAACAAGTGTCAGTGATCTATAGACTTGTTGGATGTATGGTTTGTTTCCTGCTACACACAAACATTCATTTCATGTTGCCACTTCTAAGTGTCTAGTTTAGGAGTGTTCTGCTTGAAATTGCAGCCTTGCAAGTTATGCTTGCCGTTCTGATTTAATTTTTGTCTCCATAAATAAATGTGGTTTATGATTTCAATAACAGGGACTCATGAAACAAAACCCTCATGGAAAAAAAAAAAAAAATCTGACATCCTTTCATCTTCCTACAAGTCAATACACCAACCTGGCTGCCTGTGCCTTAGCCGCCAGTCAGCCAATCAATCCCCTTCAGAAAAGACTTACACCAATTTTCCACTTAATAATTGACTCATTTCACTCCAGTGTTAACATTGTTTTATTTTTCCAAGGTGATAATCTCTTTTGAGCAGTCCTAAAGTGTCATCTTGTGGCTAATGCTGGTCATGATTTTATCATCAAGAGAAAACATACAGACATTTAATATAGAAAATCTGTAAGTTCTTCTCTAGGTGTCGATAAGCTTAGTTTGAGGAATCAGGATTATTTTATGTGAGATTGCATCACTGGGGTTTACTTTGGAGATAATTGATGATAGGAAACAACAAATCTACTAAATTCATAATCCAGTGAGATGTTCCTGGATTTTTTTTCTGTTATCGAATGAAGTCATACGACTTAAGGAGACATGAAAAAAAGTCCTTTAGATCCTTTAGGTCTTCAAGATGTTCACCTGATTGCTATGTAATGCATCTTGGTTTTACACTTTGGTGGAACAAACATTAATGAAATATCTTCAGAAGTGAAACAATGAAATTATCACACTGGCCCTAAGATAGCAACTCAGATATAAACTGTCTTAAATAATCATGGAACACTCAGCTTGCTCAGCCACACAATCAATCTGATGTCATTTTTGAGGGCAGTAAGAAACCAGTTTAAATATTTGACTAAGTAGACTGCAACTTCCTGCATCAAACAAAGGAATCCAAATCTCTTTTAGAGGATTTTCATATGACAGCTTTGAAAGATGGGGTAGGGAGGAGCTTGAACTATATTGCAATATTTTGGCCTCAAGAACTTTTCTGTGGCACTTTTGTTACCAAATCTTCTGCAAAACAGGCAAAGCCTTGTTGCTTGTGTTGAATATTAACTTGTTCAATACATGCTAATATCTCATGATCTATATTGCAAGAAGTTACAGATGGACTTAGAAAGAAACAGCAAACTTGTATCCACTTGTTGGTCTCTTGCTTTTGAACTAATAGTGTAACCTAGAGGGTAGGGAATGCCAAATACAAGTATTACCTACAGTTTCTACCATCAAGGATTTTGAAAAGTCATGGAATCATAGAATGTCAGGGACTGGAAGGGACTGAAAGATCATCTCGTCCAAACCCCCCAGCTGGAGTAGGATCACCCAGAGCAGATCACATTGGAATGCATCCAGACAGTTCTTGAATATCTCCAGAGAGGGAGACTCCACAACCTCCCTGGGCACTCTGTTCCATTGCTTTGTCACCTTCACAGTGAAGAAATTCTTCCTTGAGTTCACATGGAACCTTCTATGCCTCAACTTCCACGCCTCAACTTCCACCCATTGCCCCTAGTCCTGTTGCTGGGGATCACTGAGAAGTCTTGTGAGTTCTTGTGTGCCTATAACAAAAATGCTATCCCACATTTATTTATATTGCAGTAACCTGTTAGATAAATTATTTCAACTAAAAAAAATATGCATTCCCTGTCCTATAGCATACAAATTCTCAGTTCATTTGCACAAAGGACAATATAATTAACACAGACAAGATGAACTTTGTGAGATAAGAGTTGCTAATGAAAGGAAATATTCTCATTGTTTCAAGGAAAGTGTTGGCTATCTGTAATGAGCTCATTTGTGTGTAATATTTTCTACTGCAGAACATATATTTCAAACAGGTTTTTGAGTTACATGCTGTGAATGAACTAGCACAGTTAGCCATTCTAGTGAAAACTTCCAATGAATTCTGCTTCTGAAGTACTACTAAGGTAAATTAGATATTGATTTCTGACAAACTGGAAGGCTTGTCTCATTGCTGAATTCTAAATCTTATAGATTAAATAAGAATTTGATAGCTAATGCTAAAATATATTGTTCCTTGTGTTTGTTGATGTATCCAGAGTCCTAAAATGAAAGATTCTACTTTGGGGGAAAAAAAAAAAATATAGAAAAAGAGGTGTAGGAGGGGGAGATTAAATGAAATATAAATATTTGAGGTTTTTGTTCCAAAAACCAAAACTTCCTGGGTCAAATCTTGTATACCTCACCATGCAGGAGCAACCAAACAGAAAGATGACTTTTATTTTCTTTCTTATTTGACTTATAGTAATCTTCCAATATCTGAAGGGTGCCTACAGGAAGGCTGGGGAGGGACTATTTACAAGGTCTTGTAATGACAGGACAAAGGGCAATGGGTTTAAATTGGCAGAGGAAAGATTTAGACTTGAAGTTAGGAGGATCTTTGCAGTGAGGGTGGTGAGACACTG
This sequence comes from Semnornis frantzii, assembly GCA_013399775.1. Lineage (NCBI taxonomy): Eukaryota > Metazoa > Chordata > Aves > Piciformes > Ramphastidae > Semnornis > Semnornis frantzii. The sequence goes on along the minus strand of VWYK01046018.1, from coordinate 4,935 downwards.
GCACAGGTTGTCCAGGGAGGTTGTGGCTGCTCCCTCCCTGGAAGTGTTGAAGGCCAGGTTGGATGAGGCCTTGAGTGACCTGTGCTAGTGGGAGGTGTCCCTGCCTATGGCAGGGGGTTGGGACTAGATGATCCTTGAGGTCCCTTCCAACCTTCCCATTCTATGATTCTATGACTTTTACTATTTTACTATTTTTACTATTATTGTCCAGCTATTTAGTCATATCCTGTTTAAAATTTTGTTATGATTTGACCCAGATGTTCTATTTTCTGCAACTGTGCAAAACAGACATTGATACTACCTTTCATGACCTGCCTTTTGAGAAACTGTGAAGTCAAAGTGTCATAGTTACATTTAACTGTTCCTTTAAATGGACTAAAATTCTTCAAGGGTATATTTCAGTGAAGTTTATTTGTGATTTTTCTTCCCTCTCTCTTTTTCTGACTGGGGATTTTGTTTTGGTGATTGTTGCTTTTCTGTTTCGTTTTGTTTTGTTTCCATCAAGTCTGATGCAGGGACAAAAAGATCTGATCTCACATTACAAGACAGAGAATTTGCAAATCCTTCAGGCATGATTACTTACATGAGCACAACTGTTTTCTGGTTGCTCTCCATAACCCTGACACCTTTTACAGTTTCTGCAAGTGATACAGAATTCTGGTCCTAGAATATTTTACTCTTGTAAACACAGGATGTTGCTGGGTTTTACACCCACTTAGCAGATATTTCCTTAATACCATGTTGAGCATAGTATTAATGACAAGCTCCATGTAGAGTACACAAGTTTTATGCAGATGCTTGGCTGTATGCATCTTTCTTGCCATCAGTTCTGCTTTCCCTGTTGTCCTTGAGTACCACTTGCATTTTCTATGGGTTAGTTGATACAGATTTTTTTTGTTTAATTGTATTTTTTTATGCCCTTCCTGTATTACAGATGTGATCAGTGCTCTCAGGTCTGAGCTAGAACTCACTGGAGTCAATTAGAAGTCTTACACTGAATACAGTTCTTTCCATTCTAAAAATCCAGTTATGTGTGTGTGTGGTTTCTCTAGGTTTAAGTATTTGATAATATGTGACAGTATGGCTTGCTGCAAGTAGTTGTTAATGCCATTTTAGCTTAACATTGTAATTTTAACCCGAATGATTCTGAAAGAATTCCTGTATGATATAATAGACCATGTGCTACATGTTGGTAAAGGAGAGTGAGCCTAATTCCTATGATGTGACTGTTTTCATGTTTAACTCCACTGCAAATTTTGTTTCAGATCTTTGTTGCAATAAAACTTCTTTAATCACCTTTATCACTAAAATGCTTCAATATTGCTATCTCTGCTGCCTATTTGCAGTTAACAGTAGTCATATGAGGTCTGCATTGAAAAAAGCTTTCTTTAAGGCTTACTCAGTTGTTCTAAATTCTCAATCTTCTGCTTTAACTCCACCTCTTAAAATTTAAAATAGCAATCACTTTAACTGCCCAGAGGGCTTTCTAGTCTTCTGCATATTACTAGTTGCTTTGCTTTCACAGCGATGAGCAAGTATCTGTAAATGAACTAAGTCCCAAGAGCTTGGAAAGAAAAAAGTTCAGTCTGAACTTTAAAAAAATATAGTGCTTGGCATTAATGAAGCCTTAGTTGGATATTACAAGATCTTGATTTAATTTTCTCCTGGAAGCTCTGCATAACTATGCATATCTCATCAGTTTTCTGACTCTAAAATGTCATCCCAGGCACTTGCGTCATCGAGCTCTGTAATAACCTCTAAACGCTCTGAACCTGATAATTCTCCTGGAGGTTTAGTCTTTTGTAAATTGTCCCCCTGCATAATTTACACGCTGTGACAGTGACAGTTGTGTTGCCTGTTCCTAAAAGGGATAGCCAGTTAGATGTCTTTTTGGATGTGACTGACATCATTTAGTAATTATCATTAGATGATTGTTAATTTGGTTTATTATTATTGCAAAGATCTGAGCTGTTATAGATGGATAGAATTAGTGCTGTTTCTAAGCAGAGCTATGAAATCTTTCTCAGTTTCCAGATGATAGAAAATGTGTATACCTATAACTTCAGAAATGTTAATATGTGTTTAGTTTGGAATTAGTTGTGTGCCCAGAAGGCAAATCATGTCCTAGGTTTCATCAAGAGGACTGTAGCCAGCAAGTCAAGAGAGGTGATTCTTCCCCTTTACTCTGCTCATGTGAGAACCCACCTTGAACACTGCTTCCAGTTCTGGTGTCCCTATCATAAAGACACAAAGCTGGAGTGAGTCCAGATGAAAGCCACAGAGATCTTCTGCTGTGAGAACAGGCTGAGGCAGATGAGTTTGTTAAGCCTAGAGAAGAGAAGACTCCAGAGGCACCTTAAAGCTGCCTTTCAATACCTGAAGGGATCCAACAGGAAGGTTGGAGAGGGACCTTCCCTGAAACTGTCAAGCAATAGGAAGAGAGGGAACGGATTTAAGCTGAGAGTAGGTTGAGACTGGGTTTTAGAAANAGAGTAGGTTTAGACTGGGTTTTAGAAAGAAGTTCTTCAATATGAGGGTGGTGAGTCTCTGGAAGAGGCTGCCCAGGGAGGCTGGATACCTTTCTGGGGGTGTTCAAGACTAGGTTGGATGAGGCCTTGAGCAGCCAAGTCTAGTTGAGAGGCATCCCTGCCCATGGCAGGGAGGCTGGAGTAGATGATCACTAAGGTCTCTTCCAACTGAAACCATTCTATCATTCTTCTCCCTTCTTAGAGAAAAACGGACCTGAGGAAGAACTGCTGAGATTTATTTTAATGGAGACTTTATAGATATGTAAAGACAAAAAAAAAATTTAAAAAAAAAATTAAAAAACAAAACAAAACAAAACAAAACAAAAAAAACCCCCACAAACCCAAAAGGACCTTCTCTTTCTAAATTTCATCAGTGCTTCCTTGGGTTTTGTTTTGTTTTTTTTCGATCTTCACATCTTCAAGTATCCTGTAAGCCTGTTTGGAAACATACCACTACTGCAACATACTCAGCCAGTGTGCACTGTGTTCTTTCTACTGGTTACCAGACCAGAATTCTTACTGCATCTTAAGTGTTTGTTTCATTCTTTAATCTTTCTCCTCCTGAAGGACTAATGCATATAACTATAGGATAAGTATCAGAACAAGATATGGGTTCAACTTCAATAAACAAAGAACATTCTTTGTGAGGTATTTTACCTCTATCTGGCAAAAGCATGTTAAGAATTGTATACATCATCTCAAAACTAGAACATTTACGATTTACTTCCCAACTGATTCTGAGCACAAATATTTGGACACTCACAAGAAAATAATCCAGAGATTCACTGGCCATCTTCTGGTTCTTGTTGTCAAGTAGAAATCCATCTCACTTTTCTAGGTAATTGAACACTTGTTGGATGCAGACTGGACTACCCAAATCAATTAGGTGCAAATGTATGTTCCCCCACTTTAGTCTATTGACTCCTTGAGTGATGACTGAAGAATTTCTTGACTTGAATATCCTTTCTGTCAAACCATTTTCTTGTGGTGTCAGTTTATTTATGATACATGCCTTAAGTTAATGACAGTTGTAAATGTCACTGTGCTCACACACTCAGGTAGATCTTGAACTGGTTGACATGGTTTGCAAGCTGTTCGGTTGCAATTGAAAAGCAACATGTTAAATGCTTAGTTCCTAAATGTTTCTTATCTGCAAATCTCGTATGTTAGAACTCAGCTTTCTGAAAAAACAAGAGATATTTCTGAACCAAGAACTTTGAGAAAACACATGCTGATAGTTTAAGATAAATAATTTTTACATGTATTATGCAGCAAAAAAACCTTTGCTTTGCTTTTAACTTCTTTTTAACATTAAAGTTATAAACCCTGTGTAAGAATGTGATAAGATTCTGCAGAAAGTCATTAGCAATGTCATAACAACACTAAAATTATTTATGTCAAGCAACACAAAGTTAAGTGAGCTAGACCTTGAGTTCAGAGAGATGTCATTTTAATGTAAATTAAACCAGGTTCTTACTGGCCACTAATCAAGTGTTTACCTGTTTCCATTAAACCTACAGTGAATTTAATCAGTATGCTTTCTAATGCATACATTTCTCCCTAAATAAGAAGCATATTTGTCATGAATATTTAAATTAGATTTTAAATCCATGAAAGTTTAATTTTAAAAGTGAGGGGTTTTTTTTTTCCAGACTTTAAAGTTAGCATCTTCAAGTTGTATCCAACAATTGCAAGCAAATTTTGAAGTTAATAGTCCTGAGGATTTTTTCTTAGTATTTGGGATTAAATGCATTTAACTGCAAAAGGCTTAAATATAACTACAATTTTTGTACATAAAGGTAATTTTTTGTTTCTTCCACTAAATAAAAATACTAATGACTAGCTCATAAATTGGCAATGTACAGAGTATTTTAAATACAAAACATGTATATCAGGCAATAAGATGTAAATCTTGTTTAGCATTTCTCACTGTAACCACTGAGCAGGATACGGAACTAATTTCCTTTCTATATAACTCCGTCATGATATATCAGCTTTGGAATACACATGCCATATAAACTCCTGCTTTTCTTCTGTGATTCCTATTATCTCACCATTTATTTATTCTTTTTCTGGTTTGGGGAGGCTTCATTATCATAATTGCTTGGGCTGAAAAGCAGGCTTTAAATAGCCATTGTCAAATTTTACTCCAAGAAGAAAGTACTAGAGATGTCTTGAGCAAAAAAAATCTTAGGGTTCCCTATGTGTTTAATTGGCCACTGTGAATCTTTCCTGTGCAACTGAGTAGAATCTTAGCTTTGATTGTAGATTTCTTACCAGTTTGTTGCTAAATAACTCCATTTACTAGTCATGTCTTTATTGTTCAGACAGCTATGCTTCAGTTATTTTCTGATAATTTGCAGAGCTTCATGATTTAGACTTATTTTGCTGTTGAGTTTTTTTTTTT
>VWYK01046016.1:0-25676 GCA_013399775.1 Semnornis frantzii | reverse complement strand
GAGGGTGGTGAGACACTGGCACAGGTTGCCCAGGGAGGTTGTGGCTGCTCCTTCCCTAGAGGTCTTGGAGGCCAGGTTGGATGAGGCCTTGGGTGACCTGTACTAGAGGGAGGTGTCCCTCTAGAACTGGATGATCCTTGAGGTCCCTTCTAACCTAAACCATTCTATGATTCTATTTGATTGATGCAGCCACCTCAGAGACACACATTCCAGCCACTCTGTCCCCAGCTTGTAGTGCTGCATGGGATTGTTGTGGCCAAAGTGCAGGACCCAGCACTTGGACTTGTTAAAACTGATGGCACTTGTCTGTGTCCATCTATCCAGCCTGTCCAGGTCTAAAGAAGGAAACACCACAATCTTTCTAGGCAGTCTGTTGCAGGGTTTGGTCACACTCACAGGAAAGAAGTTTTACCTCACGTGCAGATGGAATTTGTTTTGGTTTGTACCCAGTCCCCCTTGTCTTGTTACTGGACACCACTAAGAAGTATCTGGCCTTATAATCTTCATATTGATCAGCATAGATAAGATCCCCAGTCATCTCTCCAGGCTAAATAGCCCCAGGTCCTTGTTTCCTTGTAAGAGGTGCTCCAGTCCTCTCAGCATCTTCATAGCCTCCACTGGACTCTCCCTAATAATTCGTTTTCTCTCTTGAACTGTGGAGCCCAGAACTGGGCAAAGTGCCCCAAATGTAGCCTCACTAAGGCAGAGTAGAGGGGAGGAGAACCTCTCTGTACCTGCTGGTCAGACAGGACAGGGAATCCATTTCAATATACCTAATCAAACTTTTTTCTATCTTCAAGAATCAAATGTAGACATGAAAAATACATATGTTTTGCATTCTCTCTAGCCAGAGATTAGGCTGAACCAGAAATCTTGGATCTGGGCCACACTGAGCATTCCTTTCCCAGCTTTTTGGATAATGTAATTTTTAAAACATCATGAATCACAAAGCATGGCTCTCTATTTGAACTTTAAGAAGGTTTGGAGTATGTTCAAGCACGAAGGTACTTTGGTTCATATCCTATTCCCTCACTGAGGAGTAGCAGCATTCAGTAGCCTCTGGGATCTCCACAGTAACAGAAGGTTTCAGCAGGATGATCCTATGGGAAATGAACATTTGCTCTTCATATCTCAGAAATGCCATGATATTTACCTCTCTTAGATCTGTGTGAGGAGAAGCTGGACCTGTGTGAAAGCTGTGATACACTGCTAGAGCTCTTCCTCCTGACAGCAGTCTGTTGCTCAGGGAAGTGGACATGGATGGACTCCACTGATGCTGCAAGATTGACAGATTTCAAAGAGGCAGAGGAGTCTCTCCTGCCTCCTGTCAGAGAAAGCTCATCATCAGTATCCTCTTTATTACTGGAGTTGTCCCCTTTTTCATCTTCATCCCACAATCCATGGCACTAGAGGAAAAAGAAGAGAACATTTCAACCTCGTATCTCCATCACAGAATTTATCACAGGCATTGCTAAGCTTGGTTGTGGTTTCACAAGGGAGAAGACAAAAGTCTTTGTGCTGGGATATCATAGATTCAGTCACAGAGTTGCTTGGGTTGGAAAAGACCTTTTAAGATCATCAAGTCCAAACACTACCCAGCACTTAACCATGCCCCTCAGCACTGCATCTACACAGTTTTTAAATTCCCGTATGGATGGAGACTCCACCGCTCCGCTCGGCAGCCTGTGTGAGCGGGTGACAAGGACTTGACAACTCTTTCAGTGAAGAATTTTTTCCTAATATCCAAATGAGTGACTTTCCTACATCCCACAAGTGACTAGAAATATAAAACGAGAAAGAAACTGAGCTTGGCTTACCTTTAAAATGGATCTGTGAAAGAATAAGGCAAGGAGCTGAACCAGATCATAGTGCACGTAGCCCTCTTTCTTCTCAATACCAATGATATTGGGTGGATGGTAAGGTTTGTCTTTTGTGTAGTCCACGTATTTATTCCAAGGAAAGAAGCCAAACTGGAAGAAGTACTTGATGACAATGGCCACCTGTTCAGAAACACAGCACACTTGGGGTGTTTATAAGCATGGCAGATATAGCAGCTTGGTGACATTAAGAGGACTGGAACAGGATGACTTTGGCAGTTTTAGGAGAAGGCAAACAAGCAAATACATTGCTACAAAGGAACACTTCCCATTTCCTCAGTAATAAAGTCGACATTAAGCAACGGATGATGCTCAGTGGGACTTGAGATAGCAAGAGCAGTGTGTACTGTCACTGTTTGCAAATGATCTGTTCTTGTGCTAGCTGCTTTGTGCAGTGCCAGAAAAGATACCACTCACTGCAATGAAGGAAAACACAAATGAGACCTTTTTATGCCATGGACACTTCTGAGGGCTTTAGCAAATATTTGTGTTAATAGCAAGGGCTGAAGAATCCTCATCCTAGAGATCAAAACAGGAAAAGAGAACATCCAAAGCTCGGAACTCAACATTTGTACTTGCAAACCCAGCAGCGTACCTCAGTGTAGACAATGGCTGTCATCCAGAAACGTTTGCTTGGCCGAGGAACGGACAGCATGGCCCAAAGGAAGATAAGGATTGGAAGCACCAAGGTTATCATGGAGGCAGAGATCATGTGGTTGAGGATGATCACGAAGTAGCAGACCATTTCTGAGCGGGCCACCAGTGTATTGTACAGGGCATAGATAAGAAGCAAGACTCGAGGCTGACCGACATAGAACTTCTCCGACTCTTCCAGCTCGTCATCACGGAACATCCTGTGAGGAGCAGAGTACCCAACATGAAATGAAAATTCATTTCACAACAGCTGCTTTTTTAAATTGCTCCTATTTTTCCTTTTGATAAGGTACAGAAACCTGCTGCTGAGTTCATTGAGGAAGGAAAAAAAAAAAAAAAGAGAGAAAACCGATGGGATTCGGTATTATAATTAAATGACCTGATAATAAGCCCAGAAAACAAGAATTCCAGGCAAAATAACTGGAAGCACCATTCTGTTGGTTTTCTGTTTACTCAGGGAGTCAGCCTAGCCCAAGAACTTCTACAAGAACCATCTTCTTAGAGCTGCTCAACCAACCATGGTGGTGGCCCTGTCTGGGTTCCTATCTGCTTTATCAACACAGATGGGAGTTTGTACAACCTTCAGAGGTCACAGAATCACAGAACATTAGAGATTGGAAGGGACCTCCAGAGATCATGCAGCCCAACCTGCCTGCTAAAGCAGGATGACTTAGTGTAGTTTGCACAGGAATGCATCCAGGCAGGTTTGGAGAGTCTCCAGAGAAGGAGACTCCACAGCCTCTCTGGGCAGCCTGTTCCAGGGCTCTGTCACCCTCACTGGAAAGAAGTTTCTCCTCATGTTGAGCTGAAATCTTCTATGTTCCAGTTTGTAGCTGTTGCTCTTTGTCTTATTGCTGCTGACCACTGAAAAGAGCTTGGCCTCAGCCACTTGATACCCACGCCCCAGGTATTTGTACACATTGATCAGGTCTCCTCTCAGTCTTCTCTTCTCCAGACTAAACAGCCCCAGGGCTCTCAGTCTCTCTCCATAGGGGAGATGCCCAAGTCCCCCAGTCATCCTTATGTCTCTCTGCTGGACTCTCTCCAGCAGGTTCCTGCCTCTCTTGAACTGAGGGGTCCAAAACTAGACACAGTATTCCAGGTGTGGTCTCACCAGGGCAGAGTAGAGGGGGAGAAGAACCTCCCTAGATGTTCTGGTCACACTTTTCCTGATGCACCCCAGGATGGTATTGGGCCTTGAGATGTGAATTATGAACAGTCCTCTGATGTTAGATTAGAACACAATAAATACCCTCAAGCATTAGATATGTCCAATCTTTTCCACTTTACCTCACCCAAATAAATATAGAAGGTAGCAAGAAATCATGGTATGACTTTCACCTACATTCAGCAATTCTCTTTGCTTTCCACACAGAGTGCCCTGGCCTAAGAAGTCTCACTGAAAAGCGAAAAAAAGGCTATGCAAAACCAGAAGAGAAGTCACTACATCTCCAATATCACATTGCCATGAGTCTCTGTCTCCAGTTGCAGTCAGGCTGAAAGATATTTATATGGTTTTAAGATATTGTCCTCACATTTGGGGAAGCTCTCCTCTATCTGAGTTATGCTGGAAAGCAGGTAAAGAAGAGCAATGGCACCAACTCCACCTCAGAGCTGGCTGTGGTGTTGAGTACAGTGTTGGAGGGGCAAAGGGCACATCATGTCCCTTAGGAAAAAATTTCTGAAGGTGGCCTCTCCATGTAGCCCTCAGCTCCTATTGGCTGAAACAAAAACTCTGCCAAAGTTGAGAGCTTCCTTTGTGGTAATCCAAACTAATTAAAGGAGAAACATTTTCCCAGATAGCCCTGGAGGAAACTTATTTGAAATCAGAGCTGCCTGGAAAAGAGAAGCCCTCTCCACAAGGAATATTTAGAAAAGCCCTTGACCCCATGACAACTGCAGCACAGAAATCTGATGCTAATTGGAACAATTAGGGATGGTATCTGGGGAGACAACAGAGATTCTTTCCAACATGAATCTGAATCCTTTCAGAAATCTCTAATTAGAGCAACTGCACAGGAAATGAGTTTCTTCCCTTAAATCAAACTTAGCCCAAGGTCTGTATCAGAAACTGTAAGCTAGTTCTGAGCCAAAACAACCCAAAGCCATGAAAACACTTCATAGAGTGAGACCAACAGCTTTCCCCTGTTGGGGTCCTTACTTGTTCAGAAGCAGTTCACTGGCAGTTAGCTCATGTGTCAGCGGAGGGAGAATCGTATCCAGTTTGTCCGTCCGACTGTCATCAGGGCTCACCATCATGAGGCTCTTACCAGCTGAGTCTTCTGGGGAGCCAAAGGGAAGGTGTTCAAAGCTGACAGCTTTGCTATAGGAAGGTGGAGCTTCTGCATTGCTGTCCACAGTGGAGTACAATGGCATATCAGTATCGGGAGTGTATGCAGCTCCTTCTGAATCCAGGCTATAATCTTCCAACTCCTCTTCCTCTGGCCTCGATACAGAATGAGCTCCTTCCTCCTCATGCTCCCCTTCTACCTCCTCAATGGTTTCTGTTGTTCCCTGACGAGAATAGAGCATGGTGACCTGTGTAGGTTCACTGTTGGGGATGGATGAAGAGAGAGTTAAGGCTTGCAAGGCTCATCACCAAACAATCGTACCTTTATGCAGAGAGCTGAGCAACCCCACTGCATTCCCAGGCCTTCAAAGTTCAGATAATCTGGTAGAAAGCAAATTACTGTGATCTGCTTTTAGACAGATGGACCACCTGGGTCCATCTCCTCCCTCAACAACATCCCAGTGAACCCAGTGATTCACACCAACAAAGCAAATTAATATCACCATCAAAAGAATCTGCACTAACTTTCTGAAAGTAGTCCAAACACTTTCTGACCAGAACCAGGACTGTTTTACTACATCTCTTTAAAGCATGCACCATGTGAAGGATGGGCAGCCACAGGGTTCCTTCTGCACCTGGTGCTTTTAACATCCACCATATAGGTGCTCTACAACTGGGAGGAGAGCTGAACACACACAGCAGTCCCAAATAAAAGAAGTCAGTTGCTAACATGGAGAAGTACAATTCAGATGGCAAAGCTGTCCCGGTGGGATCTTGCTTACCTTTAGGTTGCCCTATGTTCTTCAATACAGTCTTCATTTTTACCATGCCTGCCTCTTTTTCTTCTGTGTGTACCTATTTTCTTTTTCACCTGTTCTTTCTTACTCTGTTCAGCTCTCAGCTTGTTCACCTTGCTTACTTTGGGCTTTGCGTGTCCATAATCACTTTCTCTCTTAATGCTGTGTGCTGGTGTCTCAGTTGGTGTAAATTCATCCAACTCCACAACTCTAAACAGGAAGCTGAACATCATAATCCCCAAAACATTTTATTGGCTTTGCTTTTATCCTTCTCATCCCTCAGTTACTTTTTCTCCTTTCCCTTTGAACATAATTTCTAATCTCTTTATAATCTCCATTCTAGGCCTTCCCCATAGGTTGAGCAATAGACATCAACTCCTTGTCTTTTGCTGGCTGCATGTGTTTGTACCTCAACAGAGACAAAACCAGGTCTGACACAGCTCCCCTGAAATGAATGGGGCCACATTTACACTTAAAATACAGCCTTTTAAAGACAACTGGCACTGGCAAAGCTAATTTGCACTACCATCTCCTGTTAAGTTCCATTTCTTTTTCTTTGACACTGCTCCCAAATATATTGTGGCTAGGTAAGAACACTTTATTACTACCCCAAAACAAAAATAATTTTGTTTATTAACTAGAGCATGTAACACCATTATATAGGATGTGTGTTTTGATGATTCTTGGTTAGCACTCATCCTGATTAAAAAGCACAGAAGTATAAAACTCTATCAATTCAAAACTGATAGGCACCAAAAATATGGAAACCATTCTAAATGCTGAAAAAAGAATGATCAAATCTGCCAGAAAATTCCATATTTATAATATTTCTAATACTACTTGAAACAGTTTCCCAATGCCATGTAAAACCCTGGGGTTTACCTGCTTTAAAAAAATAAAATTGAGTGAATGGCTCTGAATACTTCTTTCTTGCAGTGTACCAATGTTAATATTCATCACTATCTTTTCAGAACGATTTTCCCTTTCTTAATTCCCACACCTCACAGCCTGCAAACAAATGGCAAAGTAATCGAAACAGATTCAGGAATCTTTCCTATATGGGGAAATCTCAAAACTGAGAGAGCAGGGCCAATGCTGGCCTTATCTTTGTAGCTAAAATTAGACCTCTGAGTTCATATTTAGCATAACTGATTAGCTGAGGAACTTCCCCTCCAGTTGAAGTTTCATAGGAACAACCATCAGCTTGGTAAGGCTGAAGATCAGGCCTTTTTTTTTTTTAGCTGATTAAATGCAGAGTTCAGCCAACACAATGTGGTGGGAGAGTTTTCAAAAATACACGAACTGAGGATGAAAACAAACAAACGAAAGAATAGGAAGTGACACAGCACATGAGCCCTGGATGACCACCCTGACTTTGAACCTCAGAACCCTGCCACACCACACGAGGGAGTAAAGCTTCCACGAAACATGCAAACCACCACAGATGTGGGGAAGGCAGCTTCTTGTCCCCTGCGGGTCAAACACGATGGTATTGGGGAAATGAGTGAACAAAGCATGCATGAGGTAAGCACCTTGACACTATACTGCCACTGTCAGCTGATGAGGAGGACATATCCATGCTCTGCATTTTACGAAGCCTAGGTCGAGCGCGCTCACTTGTTTTAGGAACAGTGTCTGGTCCATCTAAATCATCAAGGGTGGACTGCCTTGAGAACAGCGTGGTTGCTTCAGTGTAGCAGCTAGCAGCGCAAACAGTTACAAAGACAGTGTTAAACACACATGGTAGGTATCATGATACAACGCGCTTCGGTCAACAGATACGCTCGCCATGCAGCAGAACACCAACACAGGGAAAGACAGAAGATAAGGATTTGTCTGGCACCATCATCTCAACAACACCTTTCTACACACGGATTGCTCGTGGCTGTGTCCGTGTAGGGGCTCTGGAAGGCTAATGACCTATTGGAGTACCTCCTGGATACCTTCTGATATCTCTGTGATAGGAAACGGACACAGTGCTGGACGTGCTTTTCAGGGGGCACCTGCTTATGTGTGCAAGGAGGGTTTATTTTCTTTGTTTCCCCCTGAAATGTCCAAATTCCACCCAAATTGCTTTGGGAAGTGACCTTCCCTGTCCAAATTGTGTTTTATAAATGACACACCGTGCCGAAGCTTTTGACACAGCTACAAGCCAATTTCCTAAAAGAGTCCTTGCAACTGAGCAAGCTCCTGTTCCACAAATAGAAAAAGAGCTGTCAGACCTTGGCTAATCCTCTTTCCGAACCCAAGAGCCAAATGGGATGTGTTACTTAGCCAGTAGATGCATGCCAAATGTAACCTGCTCTGCATGGGATGGCTTTTATTTTCATATATAGTCGTAAGCCCTGATGATTTCCTTCCAGAAGATTTCATTTATTTCCACCCCAGTTTTAAAATGATTTCAGAACTGGTAACAGGCATGTCTTGAAAGAACAGATATAATAAACCCTTATCTCCTTTTGGTTATCAGATACAACAGGACACCAGAGATGTACACCATCTATTGAGCATTTGTGTGTTACTGGAGAAAAGAACTGCATGAGTTATGAGAAAGAAAGGACACAATTAAATACAAGCACATAACACAGCAACAGGAAAGAAGCAAATATGTTAATGACATATGGTAGGGAAATTAATTCTTTTTTTCCTGTGAAAAAGCCTTGAAAAACACAGATGTCTATGAAAGAAGTTGAAGGACCTGGTGGTTTAGCACATGCAGCCACCTGCCCGAGTCTCTCAGAGAGAAGAAATGACCCCAAAATGCAGGATTTACACTCTGCTTTTCTTCTTTTGAGTCCATCTCTATCACACCTGAGCAGTGGCAGCAGGAGATTTGATTCCTTGGCAAGCATCATGTTTGTCCAGGGGCACAGAGAAGAGGGAAAGAGGTCAGAAGGGAAGTGCAATGTTGTTTTCTATGGTTTTTTGGTCTTCCTAGTTTGAAGTGAGGGAAAAAAAAAAATCTGCTGGCATGAAGTGATGGTTTGCTATTATTGCCTTAAGGAAAATGGGGAAGAAACCAGCAAAATACACTCACTGATGCTCATTTCTGACAGGATGGGCTGAGACTAAGAGCATGCTTTGGTCTCTGAATAGAAGAAAAGTATCACCAAAGGCATTGTGAAACAATTTCCTTCGTGGCAGGGGCCAGTTCTGTCCTGCCAGTTCATTTGGCCAAGACCCTTTACAAGCCACTCCACTGCTTCTGTGTGCAGGGCTGTCTGCATGGTGCAGGGGTTTGATGTTCCTATAGGACCTGGAGATCCACCCTAAAGACCTGATTCAGCAGCACTGAAACCAGCTGGAGCTCAGTGTTACTGACTCCAGGGGCTCATTAGAGCAGAGGTTTCCCTTTGTACAAACCAGGAGTGTGCCTATGGAGTGTAACCAGGTTGTTAGACCATCAGAGAGGTCTTAGGAGAGGGCACTCCCATCTGGTGTTTTGTAGTTCTGTACACTGGTATCTGGTTTTGTAGATGACCTTTCTGTCTATGTGTGACAAGGCTACCCATGTGCTATTTTACATCTCAAGGGCTGAGTTCATTCTTTTCAGGAGTAACACTTCTGACTGAGGTTTTGAAATATTTTAAATGCAGACATAGTTCAAAGGGGACCTTCCAAGGGCCTTAAGCAGAGCAGCTGTTGAAGTCAAAGTAGCACATGCCCGTTCATGTATTTTCAATGGAAGAAACATATGCCAGCTGCCCTTCAAAACATAGAATCATACAATTGTTTTGGTTGGAAGAGACCTTGAAGATCATTAACACAGCACAGCCAAGTCCACCGCTAAACTGTGTCCCTCAGTATCACATCTACAGGGCTTTAAAATCCCTCCAAGAACAGTGACTTCACAGTCCTGGGCAGCCTGTTACAGGGCTTCGCCTTTATGGTGAAGGAATTTTACCATAATGTCCAATCTAAACTTCCCCTGGTGCAACCTGAGGCCATTTCCTCTTGTCCTATTGCTTGTAACTTGGGAGAAGAGATCAACCCCCACCTTACTGCAGCCTCCTTTCAGGTAGTTGTAGAGAGCAAGGAGGTCTCCCCTCACTCTCCTTTTCTCCAGGCTGAACGATCCCAGTTCCCTTAGCCACTCCTCCCAAGACTTGTTCTCTAGACCCTTCACCAGCTTTGTTCCCCTTCTCTGGACCTACTCCAACACCTCAATGTCCTTCTTGTAGTGAGGACCCCAAAATTAAACTCAGGACTCCAGTTGTGGACTCATCAGTCCTGAGTATATGGGCACAATCTTTTCCCCTATCTTGCTGGTTGCACTATTTCTGACACGAGCCAGGATGCTGTTGGCCTTCTTGGCCACCTGGGCACACTCTTGGCTCATATGCAGTCAAGTTCTGACTTGGGTCCCAGAAAAAGCAAAGGAAACCCACCTATTAATCCCAGCAGCAAAAACAAACAAACAAACAAACACCCCCCACCCCCCCAAAAAAAAAAAAAGTTTATAAGTTTATGCAGATGAAATTCCTGCAATAATTTGGCTTAAAGTTGCTTTAAATGATGACTCAGAAGAATTCTTGACTGAGGAGCTGTTCCGAATCTCTGTATGTCAGGAGATCATATGAGATGACACCTGCAGCAGTCTGCATATTCTTTACATACTTTGTGTACTCCCAGTGTGGAGAAAATGAGAAGTTGGCAGAGTTGGTGTTGACTCAGCCATTGACTATCACATAAACTTAATCCATGCATACCTTCTTGAGTGACTCTACAAATTTCTGTCCTTGCAGACCTTGAAAAGCACTGGGCTCTTGAAAACATTCAAAGATTTGGTATTTTAAATGCAATTGTTCATTAAAAGCCCCAAATCCAGCCACTTTTTATACAAATTTGATTTGGTATCCATTTGAAATGGGGGTGTATGCAGCAGAGGTGTTTTAAACCCTGGTGAGCAGGAAATTTCCTTATGACTTCCTTTTAGCTAAACAAATTTACCCTTCCTGGAGAGTTCATTAGTTTAAGGGGTGACATACAAATTTTTCTGTCCATGGGCTAGTTATTGACTGGCATTACTTCTATGGATCACTGCAGTTCCAGATGCCGAACATTTCCAATCATTCACACTCCTAAACAAGACCCAGATCCAGCCTCAGACTGGGACTCTCCTTCCATCCTTTCTCCTGCCTCTCAAGGCACTCCTCCAGCACTCCCTGCCTCCAGCCTTATTCTCCTGCCTGGTGAGGGAAGCACACATGAAGAGTGTTGTCCATAAACACCCTGCCCACACTGGTATGTTTGCTCGTCCAGGTGGGTCAGAAGGGCTCCCACCTGCAGCTCCTGTTAAAACCTGCACCCAGGCAGAGCTGAGAACTGAGAACTTTATTTGTAGTGGATAAAAATGAACACAAGCTAAACTGGATATAAAGCTTTGGATATGCTGAAATCTGCCTTAGGACCTGAGTCTTGCTGCTATTTTGTCATCATAAGCAAAGTTCCCAAAAGGCAAAGAACTGGTTTTAGTAAGCTCCCAACCATGATGCTGGAGGTCACAAGCTGTTTCAACTAAAAGAGGGAGGCTTAGTCTAGGTAGAAGGAAGATATTTTTAATACTGAGGGTGCTGAGACACTGGCCCAGGTTGCTCAGAGAGGTGGTAGATAGTCCATCCCTGGAAATATCCCAGGTCAGGTTGGATGGGGCTATAAGAAACCTGCTTTAGTTGCAGATGTCCCTGCTGAGTGCAAGGGGACTGGACTGGATGACCTTTAAAGGTCCCTTCCAGCTGCAAATATTCCATCATACTATTACTTACAAAGGTCAGCCCTGAACTTCACAAGAAATTTATAGTTCCTGCAAGTGGCCAGGAGGGTTGTTCTGTCTGGAAATCCAGTGTTCAGGGCACTGAGCAGATACCTACACTAACTCCTGTCCTGAGTACTGAGAAATACACATTATTATAATGGCTTAGCTTCTGTGTTTCTGCAGCCCTGTGTACCTCCAGGTATGTTCATCTCACTTATAGATCTAATGTCCACTGCAGAATTTTGAGTAGGGCAATCAAAGAAGGATAACCTGAATACTGCATCCACCTCTGGAGCCCTCAACACGGAAAGGACATGGACCTGGTGGAGTGGGTCCAGAGGATCACAACAATGATCAGGGGGTTGGAGTACCTCTGCTATGAAGATAGGTTGAGGGAGCTGGGGTTGTTCAGTCTGGAGAAGAGGAGGCTCTGGGAAGACCTAACAGTGATCTTCTGGTACCTGAACAAGACCTACAAGAAGGCTGGAGTGAGACTGTTTACAAAGGCCTGCAGTGATAGGACAAGGGGCACTGGCTTCAAAGTAGAGAAGAGCAGATTTAGATTGGATGTTAGGAACAAGTTCTTTACTGTGAGGGTAGTGGAACACTGGAACAGGTTACCCAGGGACATGGTTGAGGCCCCATCCCTGGAGATACTCAAGGTAAGGCTCAATAGGGTCTGGGCAACCTGATCCAGTTGAGGATGTCCCTGCTGACTGCAGAAGGGATTGGACTAGATGACCTTCAGAGTTCCCTTCCAACACAAACCATTCTATGAATACTGGTTAGAAACCCTCTGCTCCTTCCCAGAAATCTTCCATTTGCAATCCTAGGTCCATGGTCACAGGGATGCTTTTAGGTTTCATTAGTTGCTTTTACTGAAAATCATTATTTTGAAATGTAAAATGTCTCTTTTTTCTTGTTTGGTCAGTTGGGAAAAAAAAAAAAAAAAGGCTCCAAATGACTCCTAAAAAGGCTCATAAGGACTTTAGCCATCCCAGGAAGAGGCATGAAAGGGTGCCCCAAGAAACAGATGTCATTATCATTCAATCAACAGACTCATTTTTGCTTCCTCTAATTACAGGTCATTATTAGTATTATAGCAGATGTGCACAATTTGTAAATGCTCCCAGTGCAAGAATATTTGATTGTTCCTTGCCAGAAAGAGATTAATCAGTCATGATACTGCCTTTGCTAATCTCTTGTTGGTAGGTCCTGTGACATCTTCTGAGGAAATGGAAATGACAGTAAGAGATGTGAAAGATTTAACAACTTCTGTTGCAAAGCAGCTCCACAGAATCACTGAATTCTCTGAGCTTGAGTAGAGATTTTTAATGACTAAGTATGCTTAAAGCAGGGTGACAAATGGGTGGTTATTCTGAGAGGAGAAAGATAAAAAGACATAAGTGGAGCTCAACCCTGCATACCATTTCATGGAACAGACAGAATTCACACATGAAAATTGGAAGATTTGTCTTTGATTTGTATTGTTCATTTTGAAGTTAAAGTTCTTGCTAATTGTCCTGCTTTGAGCTAGACCAGAATAAATTCTGTCCAGGAATTTGACTCCTCTGCTCAATCTGTGCTCAGTGCCAATACTTTCTAATGTTCAAGGCATGTTTGCACAGACAGTGGCTGGAGTTAGTGCCAAGGGCTGGGCTGCAGAAAGGCTCTGGCTTAGACTTGCTGCTGTGCAGGCCAAGGGCACTGCTAAATCTTGTGTGCAACGTTGGGGTCCAGGAAATCAGAGGTGGCACCTGTGGGAAGGAGAGGACAGGACAGGTGACCCTGAACTACCCAACAAGGGATTGCATCCCATGGGTGTCATCTTCAGGACAAAGCTGAGCAATCACCAGGGTCAAGCCTCTCCTTCAATGGCAGGTGTCTGAGGAGGACTATGCTCTGTCTTTCATCTTGAGCTGTGTGTGCCTGAATTCAGTTCCAGGTTTCACCTCCTAAATTTGGTTTTCATCTGCTGCTCAGTCCAGTCCATGACTTCCCCAGTGCCCATATCACCAGTGGTGATGGTGATATCACTGCCCTCAGGGAGTTGGTTTTCATGCTGGTTTGTATCTACTTGCCTACTTGCTTTATTTTGTTGTTATTATTTTCATTAAAGCTGATTTAGTTTTCTTTTTCAGTCAACAAGTCTCTCACCCTTATTCTCTTCCCTTTGGGAAGGGAGTGTGGTTAATAGTGTCTGTCACTTGCCTAGTGGCCAGCTGAGCTCCAACCCCTGACACTGCTGTGGTTGTATAATAATGACAGTAAACAATGTGACTGTAAACCACTTAATGGAAACAGGACTGATATTATCATGCCTTTTCAGGTGAGACTGAACTTTGTGTCATCAAATCCTGCCCTGCAGACATCCAAGTGGCTTTGAGTGAGCTGCTAATAGACTTTGGCTCTACATTTTTCTCAAGTCATCTGACTCCTGTAAAACTTGGAGACAAAACACAAAGGTGTTGTTTATTTGGGTAGCTGGCCACCAGGAAAGATTTGCTGGTCTTTGGTGTTTTTCCTGGAGTGAACCTCTCCAAGGCCCATGCTCACCTTAGGGAGCCATCTGTGTATGTTTGGTTGAAGTACAGTACTCCCAGGCACTCTATGACACTGTTTTTTTTCTATAAGAGCAGAAAGGAAGACAAGCTCTCATTGTTTTCAGCCTCCTAGCATCTACCCATATGTCATTAGTAAAAGCTAAGCATAATTTAGTGTACACAGAAGCTACTGAGTTTGCTGGGAGTATCAAACACATCTGATACTGCCACACTTCAGAGAACAGCAGCCGGTGGGATGCAGTGGCTTATGAACCAGCTGGATTTCCAAAGCCCTCCCTTCTCTCCCTCCTGTTGGACAAATTCTACAGTCTCTAAAAAAAAGTCAAGAGCATCAGGGACAGGGTGGGAACAGGCTGCCTCTGTGAGAGAAGGAAGTGGGTGTGTGTGCCTCTGTGTGCATGGAGCAGCAGGAGTGTGCAGCACTTTTGGCAGGCGACTTGATGGCATCCGCCTTCAGTGAAGTATGAGGAAGGTGGTTTTCCTCAACTAGTATGGGTACTTGATCCAGAAACTGTGCAGCTCTGCTGGATGCTAAGCAGAGCAGTTATGAACTCAGGCTTTTCAGATTATCTTTGCTCTGTATAAGAAGGAGATTTTGTCCTCTCAAATCCATAATCTCTCTCAACGCAAAACCTTTTGTGATTTGTGGGCGACAGGCAACAATTTATTCTACAAAGGCAAAATATTCATAATGAATTGACCTTCCACAAACTCCATGCCTGAATTCCTGTAACAGTATCCCATAAGCATCCTCTTCCCATTACTTTTTACACGATCAGAACCCCTGTCAATGAATCCTGATTCCAGGCAAAACCAGAAAGCAGTGGGGTGGTCATGCAGGGGAGAGGGAGTGAAGCCAACAAGCGAGTCCACCACTATAAAAGAATCATAATCTAGAGCAGAGTTTTCACTGTAAAAATGCAATGGATAAATCAAAAAGAGGATTCAGCATTGATTAGAAAGTTCATCAGTACTTAGACATTATCTGAAATGATGTCTACTGCATGATCCATCTTTCACAAGATAAAATCAAATGCATACCTGGAGATACTGTCACGAGAAGCTGCTGAATCTAAGCTATCCATTCTTTCAGATGCTGGCAAACCAGAAGCTTGACTGGGATGTTTATCAATTGAGTCCAGCCCTGACTCCTTTGAAAGCTTCATCATGTGGTTCTGGTAGTACATGTGGATGCTCTCTCGTGTTGGAACATTGCCCTGTGAAAGAGAGTAGGGGACATGCAGAGGGGCTGATACATTCTTTGAGGAACTGGTTTCTCCTGTCATTTGGCAAAGAATAGATTAAGAACTGTGCAAACAGCTTCCTAGTAAACAATCTCCCATTAGTAGTTCTTTTTCACAGAATCAGTCAGGGTTGGAAGGGACCCAAGGATCATCTAGCTCCAACTCCCCTGCCATGGGCAGGGGACACCTCACACTAGATCAGGCTGGCTAGAGCCTCATCCAAACTGGCCTTAAACACCTCCAGGGATGAGGCTTCCACCACTTCCCTGGGCAATCTGTTCCAGGGTCTCACCACCCTCATGGTGAAGAACTTCTTCCTAACATCCAGTCTGAATTTCCCTATTTGTAGCTTTGTTCCATTCCCCTCAGTCCTATCACTATCTGACATTCTAAAAAGTCCCTCCCCAGCTTTCTTGTAGGTCCCCTTAAGATACTGAAAGGTCCCAATAAGGTCATCTGGGAGCCTTTTCCTCTCCTGAACAGCCCCAACTCCCTCAGTCTCTCCTCATAGTAGAAGTTGTATTCTGACTTGTTGGTAGATGCCCCAACCCTGGAGAGGTCTTTGAGCAACCTAATCTGGCTGCAGATATCCCCACTGAGTGCAGGGGTTGGACTAGGTGACATTTACATTTCCTTTCCAACCTAAACTATTCTGTGATGCTGTGACTAAAAAACAACTAAGCTGCAGGTTTCCTACATTTCATCAGAGTATCCAACTACCTTTAAACAAAGGATTTTGCTATTTCTATACTTACAGAAGATGGTTTATATTTAAAAAGAGGAAAGCTGTAAAAGGGTCCAGCCCTATTTTTAAAATGCACTTCCAAATGAGACTTTCCTAATTTTTCTCTTTAACACAGTGATCTGAAAAGACAGCTTTTCATTTTCCACTGAGCTGGAAATGGCATTAGCAGAATGAAAAAGACCAAAGGCTTTACCTTCTTAATCTCCCTGGTCAGCATGCAGCGCTCGATTCGTAGCACGGTGGAGATATCAATGTGCTCTCTGGAGATGGAATTAAGCCAGGCTGTGAAACTGTCCAGTGTTGCCAGGAAAAGGACCCAAGTGAACTTCAAGATATTAAATATCCTCTTGATGATGTTATCTAAGAGCAAAAGCAATGGAGTTAATGAGCACAAACATCTTTCATTCTGTTTCTGCTTGGAGTCAGGCTTTCTTTTTTTTGGTTTAAAAGTAATAATCCAGGTTGCAAGATTCTGTCACAGTAAGAAATCTCTAAAGATGGCTGGAGGCCTTTTGGCTGTCTGGGTCATTTTCCTGACTGCTTGTCTGGACTTATCTGGAATCCCTTTTCCACTCCACAACTCCCTCATCCTTCAATCATCATTCAGAAAAACAGTCCTTGGTTTTAGAGAGACTTTCTAGGCACAGGTTTATAGAATGAAACCCACAGACTTTGTGGCCAGCAGGAGCAGGGAAGTCCTGCCCCTGTACTCAGCACTGGTCAGGCCACACCTTGGGTACTGTGTCCAGTTCTGGGCAGCTCAATTTAAGAAAGATGTTGAGGTGCTTGAACGCATCCAGAGAAAGGCACCAAAGCTGGTGAGGGGACTGGAGCCAACTGTCTCTTGGGCTGCATCCCCAGCAGTGTGTGTGGTAGAGGGATGGAGGAGATTCTGCCCCTCTGCTCTACTGAGACCCCACCTGCATTGCTGGGGCCAGCTCTGAAGTCCTCAGCAGAGGAGAAACATGGACGTGTTGGAGCAGGGTCTAAAGAAGGCCATGGAAATGATGTGAGGGCTGGAAGCCCTCTGCTGTGAGGACAGACTGAGAGAGTTGGGGTTGTTCAGTTTGGAGGAGAGAAGACTCCAGGGAGATGATCTTGTGGGGTTTTTTTTAGTACCTAAAGGGGGCCTACAGCAAAGCTAAGGAGGTAGTGTAGTGATAGCATGAGGGGGTAACAGTTTCCAAACAAAGGATGTTGTTTTAGATTACCTATTAGGAAGAAATTCTACACCATGAGGGTGGTGAGACACTGAAACAGGTTACCCAGACAGGCTGTGTCTGTTCCCTCCCTTGAAGTGTTCAATGCCAGGTAGGATGGGCTGTGAGCAACCTGGTTTAGTGGAAGGTGCCCCTGCCCATGGCAGGGAGGTTGCAACTAGATGACCTTTAAGGTCTCTTCCCATCCAAACCATTCTATGACTCTTTCATTCTTGCATCATTTTGCCAACCAACATCCAACATGCTGTGATTAAGGTGAGTTGCTTCATTTGAGATGCAGCTGTCTCAAGTTAATTTCTCATTTCACTAATTCCTTTAGCACTAGCAACTGCATTTCTCACCCAAACACAGGACTTTCGGCTTATTCTCATTCTGCCCACACACATCCTCCTTCACAGTTCTTACAATTTCTTTCCATTTAGCCAGCTTCAGAGTTGGCCATCACTGTGTCAGCAGTGTTGCAAATCCCTAGCTATAAAGATTAGCTGCAGAGGAACCAGCCTAAGAAATAATAGAACATTGTCAATAATCATCTACCATGCAAGTACATAAGGCTTGAAGTAGATACTAAAAAGCCAAGCTGAGTTAAAAGCATGATGCTCTCCTTAACCTCCCTTCTTGGCTGTACCACAAGATGGCATGCAAAACTTTAAGGAGCACAGGTCTGCTCTTTCTCATAGAGTTCTTTTGGTTGGGAAAGACCTTTAAGATCATAGAATCACAGAATTTCCAGGGCTGGAAGGGACCTCGAGGATCATCTAGTTCCAACCCCCTGCCATGGGGGATCAGGTTGCCCAGAGCCACACCAAGCCTGGTGTTAAGAATTTCTAAGGATGAGGCTTCTACCAACTCCCTGGGCAATCTCTTCCAGTGTCTCACCACCCTCATGGTGAAGAACTTTTCCAGTTGTGAACTCAGCAGAGCAGAGTAGGGAGGAAGGAGAACCTCCCCAGACCTGCTGGACACACTGTTCTTAATGCACCCAGGACACTGTTGGCCTTCTTGGCCACAAGGGCACGTTGTTGTCCCACGGATAACTTGCTGTCCACTAGCACTCCAAGGTCTTTCCCCATGCAACGGCTTTCCAGCAAGACAACCCTTACCCTGTACTGGTGCCTGCCGTTGTTTGGCCTCAGATGCAGGACTCTATACTCGTCCTTACTGAATTTCATGAGGTTTGCCTTTGCCCAGCTCTTCAGCCTGTCCAGATCTCACTGGATAGCAGGACAGCCTCCAGGGGTCAACCATCCCTCCCAGTGTCATATTATAAATGGTGATGATGATGAATGAGAACATTTAAGATCAGGAAAATCTCATTTTATAGTGGAGATTACTCCACTTTGCTGAATGTGCATCAGACAAAAGCATTGTCTTAAGCTTGCTAAAATACATCACAAGAACATGAGGTCTGTGCTAATAATGATATGTCAGACATTCAGATCAATGGAGGGTTTAATACAGGCCTGTATGCAACCTGGAGTGAAATCTGAGCTAAGGTGAAAATTGTTTTGTCACTAAAATGTAAAGTTATAAAGTCTGAGCCTGCAGATGTTTACTAATGTGTGCAGAGAATGAAGGTAGCAGCTGATGGTCCAGGAGCAGAAGTTCCTAAGCTCAGGACTTGTAAACCTGAAAGTAGTTAGAAGTTCTCACTGCACAGGTTAAGAGTCTGTGGCTTTTATGCAGGTCTGGGATCACTGTAAGGCTATCTCTGTGCTATGATACTAGTCACAACTGCACTCCAAGAGCAGAGAAATCCTTCTTCTGCCTTCATACCTGGTCCATCAGATTTCTTCTTGACTGGTTCCTCTTCACTGTCTTCACAGTCTGCATCAGTACCACCTATTGAAAACAGCAGTGTGTTACACCTATAGAATTGTGGGTTTAAGTGACATGCAAGCTAGAAAATGCTGTTACTAAGCAGCACTGAATGGTTCCTCACCCACCACCAGAGAGCACATTCCCACTTCTAAAGGACTTAGGTGAGGGGACCCCCCTGTCAGTGAAGGTGTTCATGGATGACCACACCTCTCTTGTAATTGTAGTGGCATTTTCTTACTAGATAGGGCTAAGCAAGATCAGCTTTTGCCATGCTCTGATGTTCTCTGCCTCTAACCTAGCAAACCCAAGTGAAGTGACCTCCAAAAGTCATCTAGTCCAATCCCTTTTGCAGTCAGCAGGGACATCTTCAGCTAGACCAGGCTGCACAGAGCCCTGTTGAGCTTCATTTTGACTATCTCCAGGGATGAGGCCTCAGCCACCTCCCTGGGCAACTTGTTTCAGTGTTTCACCACCCCCACAGCAAAGAATTTGTTCCTAAGATCCAGTCTAAATCTGCTCTTCTCTAGTTTGAAGCCATTTGTCTTATCACTGCAGGCCTTTGTAAACATGGCTATGGGCTGGGGCATGGAGAGACAGCAAGCCATTTTTCCAGTTCCTGTCCAGAACTTGCCTTCTAAAGCTCAGCTGCCTTTCACTACCAGGGCTCTAGTCAACACTCTGTTTCTTTGAACACAAAGGTCTACCTACCATCCCCAGAGCCTTTTCGCCTTCGCTTCTCCTCTTTGCCAAAGCTCCTCTTCTCTTTGCGCCTCTGCCGGAGCGCTGTTTTAGGGTCAGTGATCCAGGCCTGATAAACAAACTGGAAGGAACAAACTCATTTCATTTTGAGAGTCACAGAAGGAGCCACAAGCAGGACTACACAGTTTGAGTAAACGCATTCAGATCTGCAGGGGTAAGGAAATACTTTTGAATCCCAAACCAAACACCTCCCTTGCAGATTTGCTGAGTTTTCATGTGCTATTTTTGCAGGCATGAAACCAAATGTGAAAACACTTGTGGGTGAACCAAGTTTCATTAGAATCCACAAAAATTCATGCTGTGAACTTGGGGAACTAATAGCCTGTTGTGCATGCAGGCTACTTTACCTGAATCTCTCCACATAATTCTGTGTTTCTACATCATTCTATAGGTGAGATGCAGAATAATGAAAACTGCAAGAGAAATTTCTGGAATCAACTTAATTAAAGGTATCCAAAGATGTGGTGACAGCTCAGTGCAGGTATTTCTGCTGGTACATTTCTCATACTTCAGGTTGTTGGTTTTTTTCCTCTCAGTTGACAGCAAAGTCCCAAACCTGGCAGTGAGGAATTTCTCAAATTTCATCCTGATTTTGACAATGTCTCCTTTTGTAGTTCTTGGTAAGTCACTGCTTTTCCAGTTGGGAACTGAAGACAGTGATACTTACCTGCATATCAAGAGGATTTTATTGGGGCAAAATCCTGCTCAGCACTCACTCAGATCAACAGTCTGTTGACCTGTATGACTACATGAAGCATGGAAATTGGCTCAAATACTTATAAATGCTATAGCAGTGAANGGGAAGGAGGGAAGGAGGGAAGGAGGGAAGGAGGGAAGGAGGGAAGGAGGGAAGGAGGGAGGCTACAAGAAGCCTCTGGTTGTGAAGAATGATTACCAAAGAAAGCAGTAACACTCATATCTATTTTTTTCCCCTATCCCATATAAAATGTGAGTAACAGAAACTAAAGTAACTATCTTCTCCACAGCTCTTTGGGACAGAAGCTGAGCTTTTGGTCCTCTTTGGTGTTCACTGAGAAGTGGGCATCATCCTTAATTGGCATTGCATTGTTTTCTATTTCTACACAATGACAGCAGGGAATAGAGACAGGGAAGGCCATGGCTGCAGGCAGGAGAGTGAAAATAAAGCACAGTAACAAACCATCTCTTTTAATTCACAAGACAAACATGCAAGCAATGACAGGAACACACATGTGTCTCAGTGAAGCTGGAATTGCCCCTTACAGGAGGCAATGACAACACTTCTGCTGGGTTTATTTCTGGTTTGAAAATTCATATGCACAAATTGCTTTGGAAAATTAACCCCAATTTTTTTTCAACTGTCAAGGTGATTTTAAATGAATTTAAAAGGAAAAAAAAAAAAAAAAGCTTTGCTCTGTTCTGTGAATATATACAAAAATGGAGGGAAAATCATTTTGGTACTTTTGGTATGTGCCCTCTTGCAAATCTCTCAAGGTCTGTACATTTACTCTTGTTTCAAAACAAGCACTACATGAGAAAATGTGCTCAGAGGTGTGATCAGAGGTACTGGTTCCTCTTTGCTTTGTAGCAGGTGTCTTCTAATGAAGGTGGTCCAGGGGAATGTTGAAATGATGTTGAATTAATATAGGTCCTACTTCCTGAATCACAGAATCATAGAATGGTAAGGTTGGTAGTGACCTCAAGGATCATCCAGTTCCAACCCCCTGCCATAGGCAGGGACACCTCCCACTAGAACAGGTCACTCAAGGCCTTGTCCAACCTGGCCTTGAACACCTCCAGGGAGGGAACAGCCACAACCTCCCTGGGCAACCTGTTCCTGTATCATAAACTGGTTTCAGTGGAAGAGAGCTTTAAGGTTCATTTAATACACCTTCCCTGCACTGAGCAGGGGACATCTGCAACTAGGTTGGATTGCTCAGAGCCCCATCCAGCATGACTTTGAATGGTTCAAGGGATGGAACATCTACTCTGGGCAACCTGGGCCAGTGTTTCACACCCTTGGCAAAAAAAAACCACCCAAAAAAACCCCAACCAAAACAAACAAACAAACAAAAACTTCCTTAAATCTAGTCTAAATCAGAAATTTTCAATATCTGTTATTAAACAGTTAACTGAGAAAATGTATTCTAGCCACAGTCAGGATGTGAATAAAAATCTTCTAGCTAAAAGGCAGACTTGAAGAGGGTAGAAGATTAGAATGAAGAAAAGGAATCTGATTAATGAATTTCTGTAGTGGATTTTTTTAAGAGCTGACTGGGTGCATACATATGATACATACTACTTCAAGTTTTTACCCATGGATGAACTTTAGCATTTTTTAGGTGCTGCAGCTGGTAGACTCAAGCTAGCACTCACTCCTTACAAATATCATGTTATATATGGAGTATGAAATGATACCATAGGAGGAGATGCCAAATGTATTCAAGGAGGACGAGAGAAAATAGGCCAAACCTCAAGTACTGTGCTCAGTTCTGGGTGCCTCACTATAGAAAGGACATTGAGGTGCTGCAGTAGAGGTCCAGAGAAGGACAGTGAGGCTTGTGAAGGGCCTGCAGCACATGGCCTGTGAGGAGTGTCTGAGGGAGCTGGAGTTCAGCCTGGAGAAGAGGAGGCTGAAGGGGGCACCTCATTGCTCTCTACAACTACCTGAAGAGAGGTTGGAGCAAAGAGGGGGCAGCCTCTGCTCCTTGGTGCCACGGGACAGGGCTAGAGGAAATGGTTTCAAGCCGTGCCAGGTGAGGTTCAGGCTGGGTATTAGGAAGTATTTCTTCACTGAAAGGGTTCTCAAACACTGGAATGGTCTGCCCAGGGCAGTGCTGGAGTCACCATTCCTGGAGTTGTTGAAGCACCATGTGGATCCAGCACTTAGGGACATGGTTCAGTATTTACCCTTCAGTGCTGGGCCAAGGCTTGGACTGGATGATCTTTGAGGTCTCTTTCAACCAGATATATTCTGTGATTCTATGAACAAGTCCCTTTATACTGATGAAGGCCAGAACAGCAGAAAACTAAAAGGAGGTCTGGAGCAGAATGTGTGTTTTAGAAGCCATTTACCAGCTCTCTGAGATCAATTACCATGGTGTCCATAAGATACATGCAACTTGACATGACCATCTTGTACAGCAATAGCAGAAGAAAAAGATGATTTGGGTCTGCATTTTCTCTCCAGGGGAGCATTTTAAAACACATTTCCTGTGGCTTGACCACTCCAAAAGTATGAAACCTTTTTACTTGGAATGCTGCTACTTATTTACTAGGCATGAAGCTTTGGCTGTCATTATTTTTATTAGTCATTTGAGTAAGAGGAAAATGCAGACAAGGACAGGGGCTATGGGATGGGTCACTCACAAAACATCAAGTACCTTTCCTGCTTTGATTAAATACTGAAGAATAGTTTTGGGTAGTTTAATGACAGACTTTGGCAAGGCTAAAATGGCTGAAGCAAATTTCCCAATAGCTCTCTATAAAGAAGGACAAAGCAAGAGCAGTTAGTAGAAAACAAGAAAATATTAACAAGTACCTACAGAATAATTGTATCTGGATTATATTAACAATGAGTTTAGATTCATAGACCCCAATATGAACAAAGATCATTTGTGATGCTCACAATAAAATGTCAGTAAGAAGATTCTTGACTGCCCTCATCCTCTAATAAATAAACATCTCCAGTTTAACCCTTGAAATTACTACTGCACACAACTTCCACTAAGAGAAAAATCAACAATTATACCCAATTCTTTAACAAGTTCTAACACAAACAACTTTACTTTGCTAGCACTTTTAGTAAGACCATGTGCATGCAGTTGGGAGGTGAATAAGGCTTGAAGACTAAATGTTGACCAAGTTTTTCACAAACAAAACCAATAGAAACCAATATGTTCTGTACCACTCCTCTCCTACATAAAGCCATCCAACATCTTCAAGGCTGCACATATTGCAGAACTGGCCACCTACACAGAGCTTCTGACCAGAGTTCTGTAAGAAAGACCAGATTCTCCATCCTCAGATGAATAGTTTCAGAACTCAACTTTAAAAAATGAGAAAGAAACAAACAACCAAACAAAACAAAACCAACCAATCAAAACCCAAAACCAAAATACTATCAAAATCCCAAACCAAATCAAACCAAACCAACCAAACAAAACCCCCCAAACCCAACCCTCCATTCCCCTCCAATAACCCAGAGTAAAGGAAAGACTCTTATTAGCTTCTGACCTCAAGTTTAGAACTCTTTTAAAATCTCAGCACATCTGAACAAAATGCTGTCACCATTTAAAAATAATCAGCAAGAAACAAGAATGTTAATTCTCTTCTATACCTGCATGGAAGCCAAGAAAGAAAAACAGCCTAGGAATTCACAAGTCGTTTTTAGGGTCCTAGGTGAGTTAAAATGCAAAATACATTTAAAATAAAGAGTCTAAAAAGTAGAAGATTTACTTAGAACATTATTTTTCACCTAGGTTCATTTTGTCTTTTTTTAAGGTCAGGAAATAAATCTTCCCATGTCATTACCACACAGGCACTTTAACAAATGTTATCAGTTGGCAATGTAATGTAAAGATATAAACTACAGGCACATGGTATCAGTGAAATAAATAGAATATTTCTTCTTGTAATTCAGCAATGTCACCTGGGAAGCTCTTGGCATAAGGAAAGGAAGAGCAAGGAGGCAGCTTCTTGCTCTTGCTTGGGCTGAGCTTTCAGTAATGAGAGAGTTCTGCACTGCTTTGAGCTTGCACCTTGATCTGAATATCTGGCTGCAAGCAGCAAATCCTTTGTTTAAACTTTCAAAGTTACAGCCTGAAAAACATTCTGTGGTATTTCTTCAACAACCAAAACCTTAATCTGATGAAGATTAAAGCAACACATGAGCATTTCACTAACTTCCTCACCCCAGTTCTTCATTAAGCCAGTGGATTCAATACCTGGCACTGCCTAGCATCGACCAGTCTGTATGAAGGAGCCCAGCTAGGAAGCCTCAGCTGTCTTTTCAGCATTGCTATATCCTCTTCCTTCAACACAACCTCTCACTTAAAATTCAAATAAATAAATTAATATTATCCTGAAGAACAAATACAAAACAAAAACAAGAGGGATTGATGCAGTCTCCTTTTGTAATTTGAACTGCTAAGCTCTTTATAACCCAAGGATATATTACTCTGCTCCACTAAGATCTATACTAAATATTTTATTTATTAAGTATGTGTTCTTTTCCCTGAAAAGTCATTTATTCCTTCATGGCATGATCTACTCTAAACCACTGAAGCAGCATAAAGCAGTGCCAGAGGTAAGTCAGCTTCCCCACTTGCCTTTATTGCAATGCAGAAAAAAGTAAAGCTCAGGTTCTTAACTTCTGGGTTCTTATTTTTTTTTTTCCTCAAGCATAAGTGAATGAAGGTAAGATTTCACTACAGTTCCTGCAGGAATTTGGCTTTGCTTAAAACAGAACAGCGCCTTTTAAATTGGCAAGAAATTCCATTTAATATACTTTTCAGTCTGCTTTAGATGTACTGGTTGCTTTAACAGCTGTCTGTGTTATAAGCATATGAGTAAACTACTTATTTTGTTTTTCCCAGGTGTCAACAGAAAGCAAATCATCATCAAGTACCTGAAATGCAGACTTTTTCCGGGGCTCTTCCTCTTCTTTTTTCTCCTCTTCTTCTTCCTCTTCACTATCCGTCTCAAACAAATAATAATTTCCACTTCTGACCACTAAGTGAAACAAAATATTTTCTTATTTTTCTGGGAAAGTTCAGTTCTCAACTGTCTCAAGACCTATGAACAGCCAGTCAAGTCATTTCAAAACTCATAACCAGGAGTGGTGAGAACAAGAGAAAAGAGAAGAGATGGAAAGTTCTTAGTCAATTTATTTGCTATCAGTCATACTTTGGGCATGAATGAGAACTAGACAAGAACTGAGGAAAACATCACCAGGAGAAGAAAATGTAAA
>VWYK01046008.1:25497-36585 GCA_013399775.1 Semnornis frantzii | reverse complement strand
GCGAAAGGCAAAAGGCGAAAGGCAGCGTGCTCTCTGCTGACCTCCCTTTTATGCAATACAGCCCGAGATCAATGCCCTTTGGACACTGGACAGCCAATGAAATGGCAGTTAGCCAAGATTTGCCCATATTAGGTGGAACCATAGGCCTGCTCCACCCTTCTTCGGGAAGAACACGGGCCCTGCACAAGGCTGCCCCGTGCACCCTGTTTACCACAGGGTCTGGTCAGGCAAGGGACCCCAGACTCAGTGGCGCCAGGCCCTTTGTCCCTTTTCCCGCCGTTGCTCTCCCCCAAAACAGCAGGAGGAAAGCAGAAAAATATGTCTGGGCAAGCCAGGAAAGGTATAAACCCAATTTGGCTTGCCTAGGCCTACCACGACAGCTGCTGAGAGGAAGTTCCCCAAAATGTTCATCTTGTCTTGGCTGCTCTGCAGGGAGCGGTTCTTGCCCTTCCATGTCTTACCTGTTCTAGTCCCCTGACCATAGGGGCCATGGAAGCTGTTACCTCTTCTTAAACTGCCTGCCAAAGGATTGTCGGGTGAGAGGAGAAGCTTAAAAACATTAAAATAAGGAGGGAGAAAAGTTGTCCCTGCTTGCCTGCTGTTACTCTGCAGTGGGAAAGGAGCACTAAACCCCACAGCTTTGCCTTAGTAGCTGAGATTGAGTGAGCATTTAGCAGTTCTGGCACAGAAGTGTGTGCATGAGAAGGAAATACACGAGGAGTGGGGCTGTAACACATCGCCTTACTGAGATTGCTGGCAGCATTAATGCCCATGGGCAAGCAGGGACAGATGGACCTGGCTAAATTATGCCAAGAGCTGAAATCAGAGAGCAAGAGATGGCTTGGAGCCAATATAACCCTGATTATCAGATTCTTGTTTCTGTGCCAGGCATCTAAAAGTGCAACACAAAATCTGAAACTCCCATTATAAGTTTTATAATCTCCACTAATTACTCTATAGCAGGAGTGTAAAGGGCTCGGCAATTCTGCTCTGAGTAGGACCTGTGTGTTATGCACATTAACAGGTGGGGTTTGGTTTTGGGTTTTTTTTTTTTTAATTGTGCAGAGTTTTTTGTGGTTTTTGTTTTTTTTTAAGATGGCAAGAAAGAGAGGGCTGCTTGGTGCTTAGAATTTGTGATGGTGAGGCTATATATTTAGGAACATAATTGCACACATCTGTTTCTGAGGGATTCCTATGTTTCAGTCTGTTTTCTCCTAAAACTGCCAAAGGCTGTTTATCAGGAGCCACTCCTCTGCTTTTGCAGTAACGAAAACGCTATTTAGAGTAGCTTCTAGATTATTTAGAAACCCAGACTTGCTGAAGATTATTTGGAAAGGTGTGCTAAGATACCACGCAGTTGATATACTTCATCTCCATTTAGCCTGAGGGCCAAGTGGAGATGTGGCTCCTGAATCAGAGTGTACCTGATGTGCTTTCAGTGTGGCTATGAATTTGCAGCTACCAAATTCCTTTCTCTAGGTTAGATAGAAAGTTTAAGTCATGGCAAAATGATGTCTGAATTAATATTTTCCTGGAAAAAGTAGAAGTACAGAGATCCACTGTTGAGGAAAGAGATTAGATTATTTGTTACCTGCTTGTGTCTATCATCCTTAATTGCTTTTCATGTAGAATCAATCTGTGTACAGCCAGCCCCTTTCATGCCTGTCCTAGTTCTTTTTAATAAAACACTCTTTCAAACAGCATCCAATCTTTTGGCATCCAGTCTGCAGATCCACATCTGCTACTCCCTTTCCTTTGCCTGTTGCCCACCAAATTTGTCAAGTAATTGACAAGTAGGTCATGGGAGATTGAGTTCAAATCTGGAGATGGCAGAACAACGTTTCAAAGAAGTTTGAATCAAGCCCTCTTCAAAATGAATGTCTTACACTCCCCTGAGATACTTAGGTTTCATGTGGTAATAAGAGAGTGTGCAGGCAGAGTATAGAAGGACAAGACAAATCCCAAAACAACCAAACTATGACTATCCTATATTGATTCTGAGGGTCATTTGGAAATACCTCTTTTTCAAGGAAAAAAAACAAACCAGCTTTCTTCTTCAAGATTTTATTTTGATCTCGATACCAAGGTAGAGCTATTTTTTTTGTTGTTGTTTGTAAAGGTAGAGTTATCTTTTGTTTGGTTGGGTGTTTTTTTTTTTTTTCCTTTTGTTTGTTTCAGTATAAAAAAGATGCCTTTCTTCAAAAACACCTATTCCCTTGCTAAGCAGCAATTTCCAGGCAACCCCTCTGGGTGTCAGTACAACTTCAGGTACAGCTGCATTGTGGCATTTCAAGCTTTCATTAAAACCATTCTACGGTGGACAGAAAAATCTTAAGAAATAAAAAAGTTAGTAATGAGGAAAGATATGAACAATATAAGGGACACAGATAGTCCTGAGGCACAGCAAGAAGCACATCTGAGCTGTAATGTTTTCCTAAGAAGCCTCAAACTAAACTCCTGTATTTTGGACTGCTTGTGAACAGCCTGAGACAGTACTTTCTGTGCAGGTAGGGAATGAATTTGCAGAAGAAAGTTAGAGAGATCTTAGAAAAAGTACAGAGTTTTGCTGTTAACAGAACTAGACAAAAATAACCTCCCCAGATTGTTCTCGTGGAGTAACATTCAGTGTCTGAACAAACTTCTGTAAAATAATGAATAACATGAATGGAATTTTTTTAATTCAGAGAGCATTGCTGGTTGGCATTTTCCCATGTGAGAGACAGTATGGCCATTGTCTGTGAGAAATATTTGAAAGAAAAGAATTACAGGAAAGCTGGAATAATAAAGCAGAAAGCTTTGAAGAGGCACTCACAGCATTGCAGAAAAATTTAGGCTGGGAAGGATCTCTGCATGACATCTAATCCGAACCCCTGTTCAAAACAGGTCCAATTAAATGAAGTTGCTCAGAACCTTGTGCAGATGGGTTTTGAATATCTGCAAAGCTTGAGATTCGGTGCCCTTGCTGTCCAACCTGTTGTCTCGTTCGAACACCTAAGGTGGTGGAAGTTTTTCCTGATACTGCATTTGAATTTCTCACGTTCCAGCTTGCGACTTGCTGCTTCTCCTCCTCTTTCCTCAAGCAGACCCTGCTTTTGTCTTGTTTGTGTCTTTCCATTAGGTAGCTGAAGGCAACGGTAAGATTTTCCCAGAACCTTCTCCTCTTACTGAATGAGCTCAACTCCTTCAGTCTCTCCTCATATGCCCTTATCATCTTCATGGCCCTTCGTGAAACTCAGTCCAGCTTGTCAATATCTATCTTGTATTCAGGTCTCACAAATACTGGGTAGAGGGCACAGATCACTTCCATCCTTGCTCATGGCCGTGCTTGCAAATACGATGCAAGTATGCCATTGGCTGTCGCAGGGAATCGTGCTAAGTGACATTCAAATTGTGCTTGGCTAACACCCTGCATCTTTTTCTGCAAAGCTGTTTTCTAGGTGGGGGGCCCCCAAATGTCACACTGCATGTGTTTATTCCTCCAGAGATGCAGGACTTTGCCTTTGTCAAACCTACTAGGTTGCTGCTAGCTCTCAAGGTCACTGAATTTTCCGTGTCATGGGTCAAGCTGGAAGTGTGGGGAAGCTCTCAGTAGCTCTTAAGCCTTTATTTTTCATCAAGTTCCACGACAGAAAATGGTGATGCCCAGGTCGAGCATTATCTTATTGATCACCTTCAATTAGGAGATGCTAAGGGACCAGGAAAGCAAGCAGTCCTGCCTTTTTGCCAGCAAGATATGAAGGACTGTCTGCACATGTGGCTGCAGAGAACTCACTAGTCAGAGGTTTTGATACAGATAGCTGAATGAGAAAGCTTCCTCACCATTACTTTCAAATATTTTACATGTTAAAAATTTTCTTCAATTACAATCAGAGAAGATATCAATAAACCCCCTAAAGGGACACCACTTTTGGTTCTGAAGAGATGTATACACAAAATGAGAATGAATGGTTCTCTTCTTTCATCACAGGCAGCTAACGTCACACTGAATTAGAAAGTTCACAGAAATACATTGCTTAAGCAGGGGAAAGGGGGAGGGGGAATGGCCATAAACCCCAGCAGAACTGCAGCACACAGATTGTTATTTGGTCTTTAAATTGTAAATGGCTCATTTTGAAGAGGCTTGGTGCAGATGCTTTCTGCTACAGGTTTATTGATTAACATAGCTGCTTTACATCAGCTCTGGGCTTGTTTTTCTGAAGGCTTTTGTCCCATGAATAATGTACCCATTTTCTGAAATTTTGTTAATATTCATCTGCTGGAGGCTGGTTGAATTTCTCTAGGTTTCTAAGCCTCAGCTGACTAGGCTCCAAATTGCAATAGTCCCTGCCCTTCCATCCTTAGAAATGAATATTCCTTCTTCCACTTCTGCAGTGCTGAGCAAATCTAGTGCTTGCACACACACACAAAAAAAATAGTGCTGAGGAAATCTAGTGCTTGCACAAAACCAAAAATAGTGCTGAGCAAATCTAGTGCTTGCACACTGGAGAGTGTACTTGGAAATAGCTCTGAGAGTTTGGCAGTTTGAGGAACATTTGCATGGTTCTGAAGGCAATCTTGGCTATACTGAGGATTAGATTTTTGTTAGCAGTTGATTCAAAGCTTGTGAGAGGGAGTGGGAAAATGTCAGTGACATTGGATCACGATGCTGTTTTAGGTGGGCTTTGCCTTGTGCCTTCAGCATCCTGAGTCTTCCAAATTGCTGGAAGCCACTAGTGTATATATGATTAGGGACTTTTTACATTATCCTTCAGTTTTCTTCATCTGTTTGTATTTCTAAATATATGTACCTCATTTCCTGGGAGATCCTTGCACATTTTGTGTTAAAGACAACAGGTGCCGCTTTGCTTACACAGAGCTTGGTGGAACAAGCAATTCACAGGTTCCCCTTGCAAACTGAGGTCTGTGAGTGCTGTTGTCTTCTGAGGAGAGCTTGTGATCCTGGAACAGGAGGAGAGTGCAGGACCAGTGAAAGAAGGAATATGAAAAACATGAGAAGCAGAGGTGATAATGTACTTCCCCACCTCCTGCCTCCTGATTCCTCTCCACTGTACTGGAAGGGGTAATTAATTACTATGAGATGATATTTTAAAAAATATTAATATAGTTTATTAATATTAAATATTCAGAACTCGTTTCACCCTGATCACAACTTTAATAATAATAATAACAGGTTCTAGGCATCATTTATGGAAACTATACACAAGTTATAATAGGATCTAGGAATAGCTAGTAAATATATAACATTAATTGAACTTGATTAAACTGGAAGAGAAGGTTACTGTGATTAGTGTACCGCTTGCAGTCAATACACCGCTTGCTCGCTAGATGGACTCANAGGAGCATGTAATAGCAGACACACCTGGTAACAGTAAAGCTCACACTGTGCTCCCTGCTCATCTCCTTTTATCCATACAACCTGAGACTAATTGGCCTTTGGACACAGGATAGCCAATCAAATGGCATTTAGCCAAGATTCATCATATTAGGTCAAGCCATAGGCTTGCTTTACCCTTTTTTGGGCAGAACACAGCCTTGAACAAGGCAACCCTGTGCACCTTGTTTACCGCAGTTGCTGGGCAGGCCACAGACCCCAGACTTAGTGGCTCCAGGCTCTTTGTCCCTTTTCCAGTGGTTGCTCTCTGCAAAACAGAAGGAGGGAGAGCAGAAAAACATGCCTGGGCAAGCCAGGAGAGGCACAAGCCCAGTTTGGCCTGCCTAGGCCTACCATGACAACTACAACAATAGCTTGTCATGAAGCATCTGTCAAACCAGAGCAGTGCAGAAGTCAGATTAATGCCTTCGGTGAAAATATTTGAAACTGAACTTCCCACTCACACATGGTAAAGGAGTATAAAAGCTAATTTAAGCTTATAATTTTGGAAACTTAACCAGTCATATACAGTCTGATTTTTCTCTTCATACGCAGTCTGATCTTTCTCTGCTATCTTGGGGGAAGAACTGATGAGCCTTTTTTTCTAAAAGTTAATTTTACGCAGAGATAAACTCATAAAAAAAAATAACAGTTGATATAATGTATAAGCAATTCCATTCTGAAATGGCCAAGAACAGAGTACTGCAGTGACCGAACCTTTTCCTGAATGCTTTTGGGGTTTGATTTGTATTGTTTAAACAAATCTCTTCCAGATTTCTTTCGGCAAAATCTTTAGAGTCAGGTGGGACCACAAACCTTGACAATTCTTCTGAAGTATCTGAGAGTTGTCTCTACCTGTTTGAGGCATGGAGGTCATGAGAATGATGACTTCTTCATGTCTGTCAAATACACAGCTAGAATTGTACTAGGAGGGCAGCTGACAGGCACTGGATAGGTGGTTGCTATGCAGATGTTACCAACCGAGAATCCTCCTTTCTCAAGACACTCATCTGGTGACTGTTGCTACTGCAGTATATCCCTCACACTTCCTACAGACCTGAGAGAAGGATGCATGACCTGAAATCTGAGCATCAACTGTTTTTTTTGGCTGTCAGGAAAATGCCCTCTGGCTGTGGATTATATAGCTTAGAGCAGGGCATTAGACTTTATTTCTTTCCTCCCTCAGAGCCCATCGTAAGCACTGGGTTGACCATGCAATGCATGAAGTGCCTGACATTTAGTGTGTACTTCTCAAGAGCACCACTTCCTTCCATTATAGTTATAAGCAAGACTCCCTGTGGTGTAGCTAGGCCAGTATTGGAATGGTTTGGAAAAATCCCTCTGCCTGCTAAAACACATTCTGAAAATGTAGGAGAATGTGAGAATGTTGAAGGTCCTCTCCATTTCTTGCCAAAATACTTTGTCAGTAGTGAAACAATGGAAGCCTGGTTTATGGTGGTTGGACCTTTGGTATTTGAAGCTCTTGTTGAGGCTTGCCTGTGGCTGTAAGATATTCAAAACATCTCTCTTTGTGGCTTTGAAGCTACATCAGAAAATACTGAACTTACTGTTTTTCCTTCTGAAAGCAATGAATTGATTCCTCAACCCGTTTGCTAATGATGAGCGAAATGAACCAACAAACTCAGACTTTATTAGGATGAGGCAGAGACACAAACACCAAGGTGCTGTGATTATACTAATCTTATTTCCTCAGGTTACAAGGCTACACAGTTCCAAAAGATGCTTGATAAAACCTTTCAGATGAAGACACTACTAGTAGCAACAGTAGTACCTGTTGGATTTGTTACTGTTCAACCGCTGTGTTCAAAGCATCCAACAAAGATACATGGCAATAGTATTTTGAGACATGCATACTAAGTTTGGGCACACTAAATGTGTACAAACATTTCTCATCCCTCCCTTCAGTGTTTTAATTGAGAATGCAACAGTACTCCACCAGTATCTCTCCCATTGTTGATGCTTTAAGGAACTAATGACATCTGTTTTACCAGGCATAAATAAGAGACAAATTATAGGACAATTTTTGCTGCTTTTTTTATTATTTCCAATAAAGATCTGAAAGATGATGAAACTGTGCAATTAAGAAAAAAGCAGAGGAATAAATTCTACTGGTGCTGTGGGATACTGTATTAGCAATGGTTGGAGGGTCAGGATATATGAGTTAAGGAGCATGACATGTCTCCAGCAAGCAAAAAAATTTTAAGTACCTAGACATTTGCACTTCTTGATATCATAAAATAATAGAATCAACCAGGTTGGAAGAGACCTCCAAGATCATCCAGTCCAACCTATCACACAACCCTACCCAATCAACTAGAGGCACTAAGAGCCTCATCTAGTCTTTTCTTGAACACCTCCATGGGCAGCCAATCACTCTCTCTGTGAAGAACTTCCTGCTAACATCCGGTCTAGATCTCCCCTGGCACAACTTGAGGCTGTGTCTCCTTATTCTGTTGCTGGTTGCCTGGGAGCAGAGACCAACCCCACCTGGCTACAGCCTCTTTCAGGTAGTTGTAGACAGCAATGAGGTCTGCCCTGAACCTCCTCTTCTCCAGGCGACACACCCCCAGCTCCCTCAGCCTCTCCTCACAGGGCTGTGCTCCAGGCTCCTCACCAGCTTTGTTACCCTTCTGTGGACACGTTCCCGTACCTCAACATCTCTCTTTTATTGAGGGGCCCAGAACTGGGCACGGCACTCAAGGTGTGGCCTGACCAGTGCTGAGTCCATGGGCAGAATAACCTCCCTTGTCCTGCTGGCCACACTGTTCCTGATCCAGGCCAGGATGCCATTGGCTCTCCTGCCCACCTGGGCACACTGCTGGCTCATGTTCAGCTGCTCTCTACCAGTACCCCCAGGTCCCTCTCTGCCTGGCTGCTCTCCAGCCACTCTGTCCCCAGCCTGTAGTGCTGCCTGGGATCGTTGTGGCCAAAGTGTAGAACCCTGCTCTTAGCCTTGTTAAATCTCATTCCATTGGCCTCTGCCCACCCATTCAACTTGTCCAGGGCCCTCCTACCCTCCAACAAATCCGCGCCTGCTCCTGACTTGGTGGTGTCTGCAAACCTACTGATGCTGGACTCAGTCCCCTGGTCCAGATCATCAGTAAAGATACTGAACAGGATTGAGCCCAGCACTGATCCCTGAGGGACACCACTAGTGACAGGTGCCAACTGGATATGTCCCATTCTACACTGTTTAACCTTGTAGGAAACACTATGTGTTGAGTTTTGACCTTCAGAAAGGCATCTGCTGGGAATCATGGAGGAAGGTCTGTAACTGGTAAAAGCAGTGGATTGGAGCCCTGATGCCTGCTAATGCCTGCCTGGATTATCTGCAGGCCTACTGTATTTCCACAGACATGGCTAAAGTGCAAGGGCAGAGCTGGCTTGGTTGGCAGGAGAGTGGGATACATGGCTGGGATGTTCAGCAGCAATCAGAGGATTTAATGGGAGTAGAGGATTAATTTATTCTGATCCATACAGACACATTGGCTTCTTGCACAGTCAGAATCTTAATTAGGCAATCACATTTTTTCCTTTCACAGTGACCACTGCTCCAGCTGTGCTGTAACTCTTTCCTCTCTTTCTTTGCAAATCTCTTTCTTTTTTAAAAATAGAATTTGCATACTTCATTAAGGAAGTTTCATTCTTTCCTTGCCATCTTTCCTGTCTGCATCTACATATTTGCATATCTGCTTCTGATGTCCTATAATCCCTCAACCTTCATTTTCAGTTCCCTGTTACAGAATGAGATCATGAATCCTTCCTCAGCTCCTTTATTCCTCTAAATCCAGAGTTTCTAACCCTTTTCCCTCACTTCAACCCTCAGCCCCTGTTGACTCAAATATACATGTGCTTTTCCCCTCTTTGTTCCTCCTTTTCCCTTCACTCCTGTGTGGCTGCTTTTCTTACATCAGATTTGATCTGTTTGCTAGCAACAATAGCAACTTTAAATCTTTAGTAACTTGTTATATTTGTACATTGGTGCAAAATTAAATGTATCTTGGAAAAGGAAGCATGGATCATTCCATTCACTGCAGGAACAAACTCCTCATTACTGGGTGGGAAAGGCTATGCATGCAGTTGGAAGTCTTTGCTGGGGAAGTGTGAAGGCAACGGTCCAATCCATTGTGTGTTCTCTGCTCTAAGTAACCAAGGCACGTTGT
This sequence comes from Semnornis frantzii, assembly GCA_013399775.1. Lineage (NCBI taxonomy): Eukaryota > Metazoa > Chordata > Aves > Piciformes > Ramphastidae > Semnornis > Semnornis frantzii. The sequence goes on along the minus strand of VWYK01046008.1, from coordinate 27,030 downwards.
AGGTCTGGCTGTACAGTTAGCCCGGCCTTGCTAAGCCAAGCTACTGCATAAGGAAAAAGGGAGGGCAAATACTTTACACTTCTTTATGTTCCTTTGGTGTGGCTGCTGACCAAAATGATGAAACATGTGATCCTTAGTAATGAGACTTGTAGCACAAAATCTCTGGAATTCAGTGGGGGCCTTGAAAGGTTCCTCATGTTTTAGATCCCACTCATTCCCTTGGAGTATTTTCAGATATTTAAGTCACTGGTTAGGGTATCTTGTAAATCATGTGTTGCTGCTACTATATTGCTTCTTATCATACTTACATCTGTCCAAACCTGGGTTGGTTAGACTTTTTTTGGGGGGATTGGGGTTTGTTTTGGTCTGTTTGTGTTGCTTTTGTGAAGATGTCATGAACTGTTATTAATTATGGTTTGCTAGCCATTACATGACTTCTGGTAAGAAAAATGGCCACCTTCATGACTGAGTTCTCCTGAAGCTGTGATTTCCTTAACCACCTCTAGCTGTAAACTGTTTTGCTGGCCCACACTTAATTCTGGTCCCTTCAATAATATCTGGGGGATCAGGACTTTCTCAACAGTAATGTCAGTAACACTAGGACATAGTTATTATGCAAAGTACGTACAGAAACTCATGCCAAGAGTGCTTCACAGTGCAAGTGGCTGCCACTGTGTAGGTATGTCTTGTAAAACTTGCTGCTGGAGTAGGTCCCTGCTCTTTTCTGCAACTTCCTTGTCAGGTGCCTTCCAGCCATCTCTTTTAAGGAATAAAGAATAAAAGCTTCAAATTCCTCCATATCACATCCCCCACAGTGACACTGGACTTGCTTATGGTCTTTTCATACCAAAGATTGACTGGACTTTGTTGTTTTGTTCCAGGTCACCGGTCTCGCCAGAAGATCAAGGTAAGATCTGTTTTATAGATACTAATAGCACATGAAAAATGAGTCTAAAGACAAGCCAGTAAGCTGTGCTTTAACACAGTTGTAGTGGAGGAAAATTACTCTTAAAAAATGGAACCTTTGATGTTGCTCACATGCTGTTTGCCCCTAGATATCAATTGCTTGTTCGTTTGGTTGATTTAGTTGGGACTGACAAAAGTTAAGTCTATGTTGCATTAGTTGCAAAATGAATCATAGAATCGTTTACGTTGAAAAAGACCTTTAAGATAATCAAGTCCAACCATTATCAAACTCTGGTGGTAAAACATGTCCCTTAGTACCACATCTATGTGTCTTTTAAACACTTTCAGGGATAGAGGTTCAACCACCTCCCTGGGCACACTATTCCAAGTATTTGAGAGCCCTTTCTTCTAATATCCACTCTAAGCTTTCCCTGATGCAACCTGAGATCATTTCCTCTCATCCTATCACTTAATACTGGGGAGAAGATACCAATACCTACCTTGCTACAACCTCCTTTTGGGCAGTTGTAGAGAGCAATGAGATCTTCCCTTCTCCAGACTAAGCAACCTCAGTTTCCTCAGCCACTCCTCATATGACCACATCTACAGACCCCCACACCCCCCCCC
>VWYK01046008.1:0-12809 GCA_013399775.1 Semnornis frantzii | reverse complement strand
TTCTCTTTCTCCCCCTGCCCTCTCTTTCTCTTTCTCCCCCTGCCCTCTCTTTCTCTTTCTCCCCCTGCCCTCTACATTCTCAGACGGACAAACAGAATTAGCAGCAAAGCTTATATTATTATGTTAGCCAAGATTACTGAAGAAATATTAGAGCTGAAGGAAGAGGAAGCAAATAGATCCAGCATCCCAGACCAGAGTGGGACAAACTACGGAATCGCAGAATGTCAGGGGCTGGAAGGGACCTCGAAAGCTAATCCAGTCCGTTGCCCCTTTCAGAGCAGCATCTCCTATACTTGATCACACAGGGACACATCCAGGCAGGTTTTGAATATCACAAGAGAGGCGGACTCCACAACCCCACCATGGCAGCCTGTTCCAGTGTTCTGTCACCCTTACAGTCAAAAAAATTCTTCCTCATGTTTACTCGAAACTTTCTATGCCTCAACTTCCATCCATTGCCCCTCGTCCTGCCATCGGGCATCACCCAGCAGAGCCTGGCTCCAGCCTCTTGGCACTCACCCTTTACATATTTATAAACATTGATGAGGTCACTTCTCCAAGCAGCACAGCCTCAGCTGCCTCATTATCTCCTCATAAGAGAGATGTTCCATTCCTTTCATCGTCTTTGTGGCTCTGCACTGGACTCTCTGTGTCTCTCTTGACCTGTTTGTTTTGGCTTTTTATCCCTCTCAGCAAACCAATAAATGATATAGACTTCAACATTATTTTCTTTTCACAACCACTGATCTAATTTCTCTCACTAAAATATTCCATTTAGCCTCAAACAGCACAACTGTGGTACAGTTTGTATAACAATAGTGGGTGCCATCCAACTGGTAAAATCTGGGAGAGGTTTATGGGTTATGATTAACTTTACTCATGTAAAAGGAGACATTAGTCCTGTGCCACTGACAGTGGCAGACTGCAGAACTGTATTACTCTGAGTTTTTCTGGTGAAAACTAACTCCTCTCACTGATGATTAATTAACTAACTTAATAAATATTTCTAAACAAAGAATCTTGTGGTTCTGAGAAGTTATCTACAAGGACTTATACGAATCTTGTGGTTCTGAGAAGTTACCTACAAGGCCTTACAAGAATTTTTTTTTTCTCTGTGTTCCTTCTGAAAGTATTTTACTAGCAAAATTACAGTATGATAGTGGCCTAGTGCCAAGCCCTGAGTATGTCCTTGATTTATGCTGACGAGCAGCTTTGGGATGAAGAGGAAATTTTTCTGCAGGACGAATGGGAAGGGGTAGTTGTCGATTGAGGTTTTCTTTGTTTGTGACTCTTCTGAGAATTTTCATTACTTGTGAAGCCAGCAAGATGGTGGCAATCTCTCTCCTGCTTTTTTCTTTGCTAGGCCTTATGTTTAGGAGGCATTTTCATGCTGCACCTGTATGTTATGCGAAGACCTCCCAAAAGTTCTGAGAGTATGAGAATTGCATGGTCTCAGAAGTATCATATCTTGGAAACCCTGAAAAGGATGACTCATTTTATCCTTGTTTGGTCTTTTTGCATGTGATCAGGCTTTTGGTCATTCTTGCATGTGATCAGGCTTTTCTCCTCACATGCTATTCTGAAGGAACCCCTCTCTTAGTTTGGCTCTTAATTTAGGCACTTCAAGTTGTAGTTCATTTTCCCTAAAATTTCTGTAGTCTGTGGAAGGGAGACTCACAGCAGGAACTATTGCAAGCATGCCAGGTTGCTTTTTACATAAGGTTATTTCCTCTTCTTAGCATTTAGGGTGGCAAAGATAGTGAGAGGCCTGGAGCACAGCCCTGTGAGGAGAGGCTGAGGGAGCTGGGGCTGTGCAGCCTGGAGAAGAGGAGGCTCAGGGCAGACCTCATTGCTGTCTACAACTACCTGAAAGGAGGTTGTAGCCAGGTGGGGTTGATCTCTTCTCCCAGGCAACAAGTAACAGAAGGAGGGGACACAGTCTCAAGTTGTACCAGGGCAGATCTAGGCTGGATGTTAAGAGGAAGTTCTTGACAGAGTGATTGGCATTGGAATGGGCTCCTTTCCTAGTCACCCTTGAAGAAAAGCCTGGATGGGGCACTTAGTGCCATGGTCTGGTTGATTGGCTTGGGCTGTGTGATAGTTGGACTGGATGATCTTGGAGGTCTCCTCCAACCTGGTTGATTCTATGATCCAATGATCTGGGCAGCCCCATGAAACCTCCTAGGCATTTTGCAGCTTCTGACATGACTGGGTACAAATCCATCATTATCTGTTTCCCAGTGCTTAAAGACTGATTCTGCAGAACTGTTTGAGTGCTGCTGACATCACATGTAAAAACAGAGAGCAGTTGTGATTTAGTAGGTTAATTTTTTGGCCAGAAAACAAAAATGCTTATTGCAACTCAGTGATTTTAACATACATTTTTTGAGTATGAAATAAAGATAGCCCTTTCCAGTGGGCACAAACATAGAAATAAGAAGTGACATGTGCCACAGAAACGGCATTGGTTCCAGCATAGCTGGATGCACCCAACAGGTCCTTTTCCTATGTCTCAGGCTGCACAAATTTGTAACACTAACAGAATTCAATTAGCAGCCTTTTAAAAATGGCTTTCTTTCCCTAGTGCACTATCTGTTTGTTGCTTTTCAGTGTTTGAGTCAAGTGTGTATGGGATTTTTGTTCATTTGTTTTGGAGTGGTATTTGGGTGGGGATTTTGGTTGGGTTTTTTTGGTGCATTGGATTTTGTTTGTGGGTTTTCATTGGGGTTTTTTGCCTTTTTTTTTTTGTTTGTTTTGTTTTTTAATGAGGTTTCTTTTGTAAATGGGCTTATAGGACTGATTAGAACCACTGACCAAATTCACTCAGTGGGAACTCCAAGTTGCTAGTCTCCAGCAGCTGTTACATACTCAGTCTGTGTTTTTGGGTATCCATATCCTGGCTTGTATTTCTTTCTGTCAGGATTCATAATCCTGGGCTGTGACTGACAGGTTTGCTGGCAGTTTCAGCAGGGATGGAGCGGGGATAGAGCAAGGGCTGTCCACAGAGGTGTGCTGATAGACAGGGTTGAGCTTCATAGAGAAGGCAGCCTTTGGAGTCTACCACTGCAGCAGACTGACTGCTTCCTTGTTATATGGACAGAAAACTTCAGTCTCCAGTCTTGTCAAACTATAACCTTTCATCAGCAATAAATCTGCTTGCCAAATAAATGAAAAAAAGTAATAAAACATTTTTATTAGTCATGACAAATGCTTGTCTTAGAAGTTGAGAAAACAATAACTTGATTTTAATATTTATTAAATAAAATATTTATTAAATCAAGTAATTTTTGAGGCATCTTTAAGACCTGAAGGTATTTTATGATATGATAGAACAATTGTATAATTCGTATTATATATTACGTCAGTGGTGCAGTGCTGCTCAGAAGAAATAAAACTATTCTCACTTGAATGTTTTTAATTTTAAGCTAGCTTGACATTGCATGTTTACAATATTTTTGTCCAATTTCTCAGTCTACTCCCTCTTGTGCATGCCATCTGCTTGCTTGTTTTACCACCTCTATATCAAGCAGGTGATTTTTGCCATTGTCTCGGTTGTGGGAATTCACGAGGCAGGAAATTTTAAAATCTGCAGTTATTTTATTTCCAGAAAGCCCACCCACAACTTTATATAAAATTAGTTAGTTTCAGGTTCGGGAATTCGTTCAGGAAAATCTTTCACAAAGATTATTACAGGGAATTTAGTAATTCAGGAAAATCAGAAAGCTTGGAAAAGGTTTGCTATAAAAATAGCTTTGCCAGACTTACAAATAACGGCAGCCTGGAGCCCAGGGAACGTCTGTGCTACTCACTGCAGTGGAGTAGGAAGTTGGAGATGGTCCCTTGGCTCCTTGTCAGCAGTCTTTTGCGGCAGTGCCTTGAAGTGCAGATCGTGGGGCAGCACAGGGTAAAGCTCAGGCTGCTCACGGAGTACCCACGATTACGGCAGAGGCAGGTCCCCTTTAACAGGCAGGCAGGATCTGACGGTTGAGAGCGGAGTCTGTGCTTTCTTGTCACCGTTCTTGTCGATGCCCTTCAAGGACCGAATCCAGGTCTAACGCTAGCGGTCCGTGGCTAGCAGTCTACTTCCAGTGCCTCAAGTGCTCCTTTCTGCCCCAAGTGCCCCCTAGATAATGTGTCTCGTTGCCATATATATATGCTGGGGCAATTTGCTGTCCCCCGTTCCAGCCTGCGGGGGTGGGGTAGGGTACTTGACACCTACTTCCTTCACATTCCAAACCCCTGGAGCCAGAGGTGGGGGGAAGCAGAACAGTTTCACACCCCATTCAAACCTTTGGTGGGGCAGGGACTTGGGTGTGCCCCACCACAGCTGTCTTAACCCTCCTCCTCAATATGCCCATCGTGTCCTGTTTGAGTTTATGGGGTTAGTGTGCTAAGCAATATTCATATGCTTATGGAAATGCATACCCTGTTCTAAAGAACCTTTCTCCACTTTAGTCTTCTAAGTCTTCTAAGCTACTAAGTCTTTCAGCATCCTAGTTTACAGCATGGGATTATTTTACTATAGTCTCATATGCTTGTTATACCAGCTGGTTTTGTTTATCTGTAATGTATTCATTTATGCAATAGGTTCTACTCTAGCAAAGCCCTTAATGTTAAGTGTGCAAGTAAACTGGGTGAAAAGCAGGTAATTATCCCAAAGTCAAGCACCTGCCTAAATACTTTGCTGGATTGGAGGCTTAGGGAAAAGAGGAAAAGATGGGTCTAATTATACTGGATGTGTTTCAGAGTTTATTTATCCTAGCAGCCTTTTTGCCAGACCAAGCTCTTGTTACAGATACTCAGTGCAGAAGATTTCTCATGGCTTGCCAGGCTTTTCTTTTCACTTCATCATTTTCTATATCTCCCTCTTGGTTTTTCTGAACTATAATCTTCAGCATCATTTGCATAAAAAAAAATACATTTCTGCTTCTTAGGAAGTAACTTCAGGGAAGCCATGTCTGAAAATACCAGATGCAGACAGCAATGAAAAATTAGTGTCACCTGTTCATTTGATTTTCATGTGTGTGAGGATAGCAAAATATTTTTAGAAGTCCAAACTGTAATAGCCCATAGAATTATTGAGGCTGGAATAGACCTCTGAGATAATCAAGTCCAGCCTATAACCTGACAGCATCACATCAACCAGACCATGTCACTGAATGCCATGTCCAAACTTTCCTTAAACATCTCCAGGAATGACAGTGACTTCACCACCTCACCACCTCCCTGAGGGTAATTCCAGTCTAATTACCCTTTCCAAGAGGAATTGCTTCCTAACATCCAACCTAAATCTCCTTGCCCTGTGCAGCTTCAGGCCATGCCCTCTCATCTTGTCCCAAGCTGCCTGAGAAAAAAACCCAACTCCCACCTTACTACACCTTCCCTTCAAGTAGTTGTAGAGTGTAATAAGGTCCCCTCTTAATTTTCTCTTTTCCAGGCTATACAATCCCAGCTTCCTCAGCTTCTCCTCATAAGACTTTCCCAACTGTCTTGTCACTCTCTTCTGGACCCAGCACCTCAATGTCTTTCTCGAAGTGAGGGGCTCAAACTGCACACAGAATGATTCTGGCAGTGAGACTACATTGGCATAAAAGGAGGAAAAAGACAAAATAAATGACACAATTAAAACTTGCTATTAATTTGGGCTGAACCAATATTAGAACTATTGGGTGAAAAAAAGGTGTAAACAATGAAAATGAAATCTGAAGATCCCATCCCCAATTCTAGCTCTTATTTGCTGATGTTTGTCTTTATTCATTCCTTAAATCTTTGTGCCCTTGCTCCCACAGATGCCAGGAGCATTTGCAAGACTTGGTTTAACTGACTGTTAAACTGCCTTAAATCCAATGTTACAAGAATTGATGCTACTGCTTTCCCAAGTCAGAATTTAGCTGGACTAGGTTTTTGCTTTTCCAGCTGCTGCATGGCCAGGGCACAGGACATTGTCAAGATCAGAAAGCCATACACAACCCCAGGGGCTTTCAAAGGAACCAACATTTGTTGAGTAGTCTGTGAACGCCCTTCCTGTTCTGCAGTGTCTTGTGTGTTATCTTTCAGAGGCAAAGACATGCCATGGTCTCCTTTCCCCCTTGTTCCTCCTCATGGGAGTTTTTGGCATCTTTATCAAAGATGGTCCTTGAGTGAATGTTTAACTTGATTGTGCTGCCTAGACTAGAAATCAGTTTAAGCGCTCTTGAAAGAGTATGAACTGAGGCAGGTGCTTAATGCTTTCTAAGTTGCAGACTAAACAAGTGTTTTCTTGGAAAGATCATTCAGCATTGCCTTTTACAATATATGTGATACTAGGGAAAAGGAGGGGAAATGAAGGAAATAGCCACACAGCAGTAGATTTGTCATATATTCTCACGTTTGTTGGTACTTACCACCATGGTGGTTTTAGCTGAATTAAGCCTACGCATAAGGCAATATAGAGTCCCAGCCTCTTGCCCCTCTCCTCCTTTTCAACAAGCTTGAGGAAGATTAGCAAATTGGCCAGCAGCACCTAGCCCTGTGCACAGTTCTACCCTGCCTTGCTGTGAGCCTTTGTTCACTTTGCTTCTCTTTGTCTCTCTTTCTGTATCTGCTTAAATTACAAAGGCTATAAAGGCAGTGAGGACTGGCTACTGATTTCTTTCTAGATAAGGTGGAATTCTTTCTGGGCAAGTTCTTTCTGGACAGGCTAGATGGGTGGGCAAAGGCCAATGGGATGAGATTTAAAAAGGCTAAGAGCAGGGTTCCACACTTTGGCTGCAACAACCCCAAGCAGTGCTACAGGCTGGAGACAGAGTGGCTGGAGAGCAGCCAGGCAGAAAGGGACCTGGGGGTGCCGGTAGATAGTAGCTGAACATGAGCCAGCAGTGTGCCCAGGTGGGCAGGAAAGCCAATGGCATCCAGACGTAGATTAGGAACAGTGTGGCCAGCAGGACAAGGGAGGTTATTCTGCCCATGGACTCAGCACTGGTCAGGCCACACCTTGAGTGCTGTGTCCAGTTCTGGGCCCCTCAATTCAAGAGAGATGTTGAGGTGCTGGAAGGTGTCCAGAGAAGGGCAGCAAGGCTGGTGAGGGGCCTGGAGCACATCCCTGTGAGGAGAGGCTGAGGGAGCTGGGGGTGTGCAGCCTGCAGAAGAGGAGGCTCAGGGCAGACCTCATTGCTGTCTACAGCTACCTGAAAGAGGCTGTAGCCAGGTGGGGTTGGGCTCTTCTGCCAGGCAACCAGCAACAGAACGAGGGGACACAGTCTCAAGCTGTGCCAGGGGAGGTCTAGGCTGGATGTTAGGAGGAAGTTCTTGCCAGAGAGAGTGATTGGCATTGGAATGGGCTGCCCAGGGAGGTGGTGGAGTCACCGTCCCTAGAGGTGTTGAAGAAAAGCCTGGATGGGGCACTTAGTGCCATGGTCTGGTTGATTGGCTTGGGCTGGGTGATAGGTTGGGCTGGATGAGCTTGGAGGTCTCTTCCAACCTGGTTGGTTCTATGATTCTTTGACCTTGCCTGCCAAACTTGGTGTGCTTGCTGCCCACTGTCATGTCAAAATATTTTTGTAGTGCAAATAATTACTAAGAAATTTCTGGTTTGCCACCTAAGCATCTGCAGCTTGAGACTCTCAATGTATTTGAGACCGTGTAAAGAGTCTGAGATATCCGAGGATGCTTTCAGGTTCTTTGTATGTGATTCAGTGATGTTTCAGGTGCCAGACACTTGGATTCACTGTTAAAAGGTCCCTGAAGTTTCTCAAAGCAGTAATTCAAATAGAAGCATGCAGTTCCAGGGCAGCTTTGGAAGCTCTGGCCTTATGGCCCTACAACTTTTGTACAAGTCATGGGCAGTCATCTATCTGGCAGCCAGTGCAGGCTCCACACTGGGTTTGATGGTATATGAGGATGCAAGTAGATTGAGGCATGGGTCCTACACACACTGTGAACTATGTTCTCAGCTGTGATGCTAAATGCTTAATGCTTCCTGCCTAACATTGGCTTTCTGTTTGTCTTTTGCAGCACTTTTACAAGCAGTCATAGCTGGTGATCTACTGAAGGTAAGTACAGAGCACTGAGTGTCCACTTTTTCACAGCTTTTTGCAGGTTTGATATGCTGTAAATCTTATCACACTTCTGCTCAAACCAGAAACAGACTGCTGTAGGGATGGCTGGCAAGTGCCATTTTACAACCTTTCCAGGAAGTCCTGAATATTAGGGAAACACATCAGTCAGGTGAGATGTGAAATTCAAGTGAATAGGATCTGGTGTTAGACAGCACCTTTCAGCCCAAGATTCAGTGAGCACTGTGCTGAACAATGTGTCAGTTGCTAACAGAGAAATGACTGTGCTGGCAAATGCAAGCGAACAGCAACATCCTTCTGACCCAACTTTACACAGTAAAAAGATATTTCATGGCAATGAGGTTGGTGGCCAAACCCCAGAGCTGCTAGAGACATCTTAACTTCTACCTAGGCAACCACCAGAGCAGGTAGAACAAACCTCGGCTTATTCTGTTGTCTGATAAGTGTCTCAAAACATGGAGGGTTTTTGGGTGGTGTTAGTTATTGGAAGGAAAAGGCAGCCAAGCCAAAATATTTTGTGCCCAAAGTCTGAAGTTCCATATCTGACAGTTACTCAGGCTAGGCATTTGGGCAGCCAATCTGGGATTTGCAAACATGTCCTCGCATTTGGATGAGGACTGTGATTAATGATTGTAATTTTATCTGCAAGAAGCCAGCTTGGAGACATTTGTAAAAATGGCAGTACTGTTAAGCTAAATCTGTGCCTGCAGGTACCCCATCTATGTCTCTCTCCCTGTGCTTGTGGCTGCAACATCAAAGGAGAAGTCCTTCAAACAGCAGTCATAAAAATATTGTCTCCTTTCTCTTTCTTGAAAACCTTTTGCCTGACTTTGCTTTGAGGAGGAGACTTCTTGCCCTTCTTCAGATATACTGCATCACAAATGATGCCCCAGTGTCACAGTCCTCTCTCTCTTTCCTGTAGTGACCTGCATGGCAATCCTCCCCTCTCCTTGAGTTTGCAGCATTTCTGTGATCTGGATAGTTGCTGTTTCCTGCCTGTTATCACCCCACATAGTGCTTCCCCCACTGCCAACCATGAGTAGAGAGCAGAAAGCAAGAAAGGAGATCTGGAGCAGCTGAAACCCACACCTCTGCAAATTTTTTGAGTTGGAATTTTCTGGTTTAGTAGGAAAGCATTTCCTGTGCTGATGAAAAATGGGAATTTTCAGTAGGGAAGGCAGGATTTTCTATCAAACACACTTACTTAAAAATACCCCAACATCTTCACCAGAACTGGTTTGCAAACATTCTGTCAAGCAACAATTCATTACCAGTATGGTACTAATGTCTCATTGTTCAGGGAATACAAACTGCTCCTCTTAACTCATGCAAGTGTCAGTTCTTCTAGATTCAGTTGTTTTTTTTTCCTTTGGAACCCAAAACTGACTTTAATATTTTATTTCATTTTACTCCATTTGTATACTGACCTCCTATGAAAATTAATACATAATTTACCTGCATATTTGTTTTTCTATTCCTTCCATCTTATCCTTCTGTGTGGTGGTTTTTGTGTCATTTTTTTTTTCCAGTTCATAGAATGCTGTAAGAAAGGAGCCAATTTGTTAATCCAAGGACCCGATCACTGCTCCTTGTTGCACCATGCTGCCAAGACTGGGCAAGGCGAGATTGTGAAATATATCCTGGAGCATGGTGAGTCACAGTGGATAAAGCCACAGGGAGCTGTACTCCAACCAGGTGCCAGTCAGGTAAAATCACACTGTGAGGCTGGCAGTGCCCTCACTCATCTGTGGTTGCCATCAGCAAAATCTTTACCTGCAGCATGTGTGAGCAGGAAGCCAGGAATGTGGCAGCAATGACAATCATGGCTCCAGATAAGGGAAAGCATTGGAACAAAAATGAAGCCTCCTTTTGAGGAAGATGGGTGCTTTCACAGCTATGCCAGTTGTGGAACCTATGAAGAAGTAATATGTGATGTTCTCATTAGAACCTCAAGCATAGAAATCATCTGAACTGATTTGGTTTTCAATTAGAGTATGTATTGTAGAACAGATTTAACCTCCATTTAAAGCCTTTACAGTGATAGGGAGCACATCCAACCACTGGTATTATTTCAGCATTTAGTGATACAGTGATTAGGAATCTGCAATTATCTGTAGAGTGGATTCATCTAGCTTGCCTTCCACCCTTCCAATATTGTGTCTGTTAGATTCATTCCCACTCAATAATAATAAAAAAAAAAAGTATGATCCATTTAAAATTTATATTTAATGAATGTGATCATGGTATTTCCCTGTTTGTTTTTATTTGTTTTTGGAGATTTTTTGTCACTTTTTGGTTGGGTTTTGACTCGTTTAATCTTTCATAAAATCATAGAACCATTTCAGTTGGAAAAGGTCTTTAGGAGTACAAATATTACTTAACTCTACCAGCTCTGGTGCTAAACCATGAACCATGTGTCTTAGCATCATATCTATACATCATTTAAATGTCTCCAGGGATGGGGATTTTGCCACCTCCCTGGGGAGCCTAATCCAGTGTTTGGTAACTCTTTGAGTGAAAATATTTTCTTCTAATAGTGAAGCTAAACCTCCCCCAGCCATTTCCTCTTGACACTAGGGCAAAGATACCAATACCTACCTCACTCCAGCCTCTTATCAGGTAGTTGTAGAGAGCTATGAGGTCTTCCCTCAACTTTTTCTTCTCCAGACTAACCAGTCCAAATTCCCTCAGCTGCTCCTCATAAAGCCTTTTCTCCAGACCCTTTGTCAGCTTCATGGCCCTCCTCTGGACATGCTTCAGCAATGTAATGTGTTTCTTGTAGTGAGGATCCCCAGACTGAACTCAGTACTCAAGGTGTGCCTCTCCAATGCTGAATATAGGGCCACAACAACTTTTCTGCTCCTGCTTAGTCACACCATTCCTGATACAGGCCAGGATGCTGTTGGACTTCTCCATCATATGAGTACACTGCTGGCTCTCATGCAGCTAGCTGCCAATTATCGTCCCTCAGACCTGCCTCTGCTGGGCAGCTTTCCATTCACTCTCTCCCAAACCTGTAACATTGCGTGGGGTTATTGTGACCAAACTGCAAGATGCAACACTTGGCCTTGTTAAACCTCATACAATTGACCCTAGTCCTGCCTGTGCAGATTCCCCCTATAAATCCTTCCTACCTTTCAACATATTAAAACTCCTTCCTAACTTAGTGTCATCTGCAGTCTTATGGGGGTTCACTCAATTCTCTCATCTAGATCATTGATAAAGATATTAAACAGAACTGACTCCAAAACTGAGCCCTGGGGAACACCACTAGTGACCAGACACCAACTGGATTTAAATCCACTCACCATCATTCTTTGGGCCCAGACACCCAGCTATTTTTTTACCCAGCAAAGCATCTGCCTATCAAAGCCATGAGCAGTCAATTTCTCCAGGAGGATGTTGTGGGAGACAACGTCAAAGACCTTAACAAAAGTCCAGGTAAAGAACATCCACAGCCTTTCCTTCATCCACTGAGCAGGTCACCTTGTCATAGAAGGATCGGGTTTGTCAAGCAAGACCTGCTCTATATGAACCTATGCTGCATAGACCTGGTCACCCAGTTGCCTTGAATAGGCTGTGGGTTGCATAATGGAACTTAAAATCCATAACCTTCCCCAGCACTGAGATTAGACTGACAAGTCTGTTAGTTCCACAGGTCCTCCTTTCATCCCTTCTTGTAGATGGGGATCACATTTGCCAATTTCCTGTCAGCTGGGACCTCCCCAGCTAGGCAGAACTTCTGATAAATGATGGAAAGTGGCTTGATGAGCACTTCTGCCAGCGCCCTCCTTCCTTGCCTATCTCTTCTGAAGAATTTGCAGCCACAGATTGTGGCATTTCCACAGTGTGAGACATCCCACCATGTTTCTGTGATGGCCACATCATTTTCTTGACAGCAGTGGCTTCCATCTCCTCCTGTTTGTGTCTGATGGTGCATGTGTTAGTGTAGATACACTTCAGCTGTCTAATGGTCCTGCCATCTTTATGCAGAAAGAAGCCTTAATTCCTACATGACTCTTCTCAGGTGATCCCACAGTTACGTCTTTACTGCCACGTGGGTCTCCATTCCCTACCTCCACTGATAGCAGACTGACAGACCTCATTAGCATACCATACTTCAAATATTGGTATGAAGCTCTTGGGCTTATTTCTAGTGAGCACAATTTTTACCCTATCCCTTTCCAAAACAGTTTAAATTTCTTTCAGTGAGCCCTGCTAGCTCCTGTGCTAGGATCCCTTTCACCTTAGTGATGAAGGTGTTTCCATCAAGCCTGTTGGACTGTAAATCAACCCAAAGTTCTTCCCACTACACCAGGCTCAGAGGTAGCCATTGATCTGCTGCCTCTTCCTATTTGTTTTGTCATCACTAGCCACAGCTTGAGGGATAGAGGAGAACACTACTCATGTCCCTGATCCCTTAACCAGTCATCTCAAGGTCTTGAAGTCACCCTTTATTGCCCTTGGACTTCAACACTGCCTCCTTGAAAGATTAACAATGGATATTACTCTGAGGAGGATCATACATTTGAGTGGATGTACATACATTTGAAGCTGTCGCATTTAAGAGTTTCTGTTTGTTGAACTACTGTAATCTTTTGGTTGCTGAAGAGCAGTACAATAATGTTGTCATTGCTCTGCAATGCAGAGTAAGTCATAGTGACCAGCCTCTTGCACTGCTGGAATTTTTTTCTAGACCTTTAAACATTCTTGTAACTCTTTTGTGATCCTTTTTGACAATGTCCATGGCTTTTT
>VWYK01046000.1:2265-38275 GCA_013399775.1 Semnornis frantzii | reverse complement strand
TGATGCAAAAAACTTGTCAGTGAAAAAGAAAAAAAAAAAAAAAGTAATTCCTGGTTGTTAAAATAATGGGGACTTTACACCCAGCACCCTCCTGCAGCAGTGCCTCATGCTTCATCTACCTGCCTGGAGACAGTCTATGAACACAGAAAAATAAACTGAATATGAGAAAAACAAAACAAAATAAAAATTAAATTAAATTAAAGGGGTTGGGGGAGGGAGGGAGAGGGGGAAAGCCTAGGCTTTATCTGGACAACGGCAGCAGGGATATTTGAATAATAGAGAGTACCCCAGACTAGGTTAATTCCAGTTCTACTCATGGGGAGTGGGGAGCAGGAGGGGGATGCAGAGCAGGATGAAGTGAAGCGGTAACCTAATCGCCTGATAAGAGACACAGCAAGAGAGACAAGGTACACAGGTTTAGTTAAAAATGAACTCGGTACGTTTAATAAAGCTTGGTAATACCAAATCGCAGTACAAACATCAAGTCACACGGCCACACAACAGTATCCCGGTATTAAAAACAAAAGAAAAAAAAAAAAGGAAAAAGAAAAGAAGAAAAAAATAAAAAACAAGGGGGGAAAAAAAGAAGAAAAAAAAAAAAGCACCTTCCAAACCTCTACAAGGCTCATGCCAAAATAAAAGAAAGAAAATAATAATGATGATAGCAATAATTATAATAATAATAATATAATGGTGGTGGTGATAGCAGGGCAGAAAGTAAGGGAAAAACTGAAGGGAGGAAGGGAATAGGAAAGCAGGGAGAGGTGGACACTAAAACCCAGTCGATATAAAAGCTCCAAAAGAGCCAGCCAGTTATAATATCACAATGATACAGGTACAAAAAGTGATCAAAAATAAACGTCGGGCTGATAAAGCAGGCTACGCTGCCAAGAACAAAGATGGCCGCCCTGGCTCCGACCATCAAAATGGTTGACCCCCGACCCGCCAGGCCCCTCGCTCGCCCCCTGGCCCGCCCGCCCCCCACACAGCCCTGGCAGAGGGGTGCGTGTGGGGTTGCGTTTGCTATAAGCTAGTAACCTTGATCGAACGAGTCCTCCGAGGAGTCGCTGAAGGAAGATCCCGCCTCGGCCTCCCGCAGCAGCAGGCAGAAGGGCTGCTTCCGGCCCGCCGCCGCNCAGGGATCCCTCCTCCTCCTCCGAGTCCGTATCTGTGGTCAAAGCGGTGGGAAGAGCGTTACATCGGGGAACGGGGGCCTGGAGGTTTTGAAGCGGGGGTCTTTGGCGAGTGCTGTGGTGCGGGTTTTTTGTGGCAAAGCGGGGAAGGGGAAATGGCTGCAGGAGGGGATGTGTGCCACCGTTTTCCCAAAGCCCTCACGGGTCCCTCCACCACAGGTCTTGGGCTCAGCAAGTGGGAGCTGAGTAAACACAGAAACAGGTATTCTCTGCGTTTGGTCAGAAACAGGCACTCTCCACCTACGCCAAACGACTCCTCTCCTCCCTCCAGACAAGACCTAAGGAGTGTTTTTAGCTCAGGAGCAAATAACTGAAGTAGACATTTCCACTATAAAGATGTTTTGGAGGAAATTCTTTACAGTGAGGGTGGTGAGACGCTGGCACAGGGTGCCCAGGGAGGTTGTGGAGCACAGAATCATCCCACATGACCTTTGATCACGTTGGGTGATTCTGTGCTCTACAGCAGCCCTGGAGATGCTCAAGACCAGGCTGGACGAGGCCTTGAGTGACCTGTACTAGTGGGAGGTGTCCCTGCCTATGGCAGGGGGGTGGAATTAGATGATCTTTGAGATCCCTTCCAACCTCACCATTCTATGATTCTGTGTTCACCTAAGGCACAGCAATGCCAACAACCACACCACTGGCCTGAACTAAGCCTTAACCAAGTGCTGTGACCTGTATCTCCATCTCCATGTGAACCCATTCTTCAAAGGGTTTTCAACACAGGCAGCCAGTGCAAGCCCAGCTGCCAAGCAGGCAACACTAACTCCAAATGTCTAATTCCAACATGCCACCTCAGATGTACACCAAAATGGAGCCAGGACCAAACTGCTCCTTGGTCTGTGAACTACGGGGTTTTAGAAAGCTGCCAAGCCCTGTGGGTGGTGAGAAGTTACCCACCAGTCCCCTCTGGCATCTGATGAGTGGAAGCAAAAGCATATGGTACCCCGGATGCAATAAAAGCAAGTAAGAACTGCCACCCCCTGGCCTGTGAATGCACCATCAACTACAACATTATGGACATCGTGGTGAGTACTGTCCCAGCCTACAGCAGCAGCAGATGCCCTCCAGTGTCAGCCCAGGTAGAGCATCACTCCTCACCTCTACATGTCAGTTGTGAAGAGGAAGGAATGAGGAAGTTTAGGAGGGCTCACAGCCCAAATATGCAAATGATTCTGGGCATCTGATTTCTGCTAAAAATCTGTGAGAATAGGATGCTCAGTTTGCCTTTGGATCTACGCCCAAGGTTTTCAGGACTCCAGCTAGGAAATCATGAGGTTAGGAGGCAGAAGGACTTGGCCCCAGTCCCACTTCTCCTCCTCCACAAGAGCAGCCCCACCAGTCATGGGAGGTGCTGCCATATGCTCGACCTGCCTCCCCAAATCCATCACGCTTGAGTGACCAAATGACAGGCTAAAGCCCTTTCTTTGAACCTGCACACAGCTGAAAAACAACACACCAAAGCTGAGCCACTTCAGAGTCAGCTCTTCAGTGACAATGATATTCCTGAGCTGGCAAAGGACCCACTAGGAGGCTTGCTGGAGAGGAGAGGAGTCAGATAGGAGCTCCCTTGGGTCCAGAAGGGAGTTTTTGTTTTGGAAACCTTAGTACCAAGTGCCAGGGCACTGCAAAACCTCCCTCTGCCATAAGCCAAAGCCTTTAACTCCAGCAACAGGCCTTGCCTCCTCATCCTGCTAGCTCCAGAATTCAGGAGCCACGTGCCTGTCCTTGGGAGCGTAGCAGAATCAAGAACAGAACCGTTGGGTGGTGCATACGGCATGATCAGCCAAAGGCTGTGTTCAAGACCATTGGACACAAGAGCTCCTATTTGGCCATGTAAATGGCTAATTCCATGCCAAACATTTGTTCCATTGGAGAATCACTAGCTCATCATCTTCCCCATCAGTGGAATTCCTAAACTGGTTTTGTACAGAGAAATGTATTTGTTACGCACAGAAACACCCCACAAGGGCCTGAATAGTTGCAAGCAAAGGAAAAGATGTGTATGCAAGTGAGCTACGGCAGTTATGTAACCTCAGACCATAAACTCCATGCCCCTCACATGATCTCTGCCTCACTGTTTCCCTGAACCACTAAAGATTCTTCTACCTCTGGTCCTACTGTCTTCTTGATACCATCTGCAACTCAGATTTGTCCTTCTGTTGCAGGGGTCCCCAGCTCTGCTTGCTGGCAGGAACTTTTGCCTCGGGTGCACTCTGGGTTCAAATATGGCAATTGTTATACAGGATGCCAGGGTGGAGATGAATGTTGATGACACAGATGGGAAGGCTGAGCACAGTCAGCCAGGAACCAAGCCATGACGCTGAAGGGCACGAAAATGCTCACGAACATCAGTGCCCTCCAGCAGGCTCTGCCTTCTCCAACTGACTCCACGGGGTAGTACTAAAGCAAATTCCACACACCTCAACAAGGATTTCAAAAGTCAAATTTTAATCACCTCTTGGAGCAGAGGCTGTGAGTTCTCATCTGACAGGTAGAAGGAGAGTGTCTGTTCCCACCAAAAGCAAGAATGTGTCCCAACTGCTTTTTTTTAAAACACACTTCCTCACTGACACTCACAGGCCAGGAAGAGACACGCTGATACTGGCTACCTCTTAAGACAGCAAGTTGAGGGACAACTCCTGCTGAGACCAGAGACCCAGTAGCATTCATCAGCTACCTTTCTACTCATGAACAAAACCAGATCCATCTCCAAGACCCAGAAACCCCCACCACAAGCCCCCCCCAACCAACAGATCACACTGTAAGAGGAGACAAATATGAAGTTACTTACTATAGGAGTAGCTGCTAACTTCAGATATTGCTGGTGAATGGGAAACCTTCAGCTGATTTTTGACTTTTAACCCCACCTCCATCTTCTTCATTTTGGCAGCCACCTTGTTTTTACCTTCCTTGGTGGTTTTCAGTGACAGGCCCAGGTTCTTGGCCAGGTTTTTCTTCTCCTCCTTGCTCGGCAGAGCCTCATGGGGTGGAAGATACCTGCTTCCACCTCCACCAGTTTTCGGCTTTCCCCCAGAGCTGTCAGCAAACTTGAAAGGAGATTTCAGCTTGTCTTGTTTGGTGAGTGACAGGGCCTTGTCAAGCTTGCTGGCCAGCTGCTCCTGATCTGATGGCACCTTCTTCTTTTTGAGCTTTAACTGCTGAGGTGAAAGGAAGACACACAGGTGAACATAGACAAAACAACACGTCAGACCTGAGGGATTTTACTAGCCCTCGTACATGTTAGCTAATAAGGCCTCAAAATTAGGGTCTCAAGCCCCAGTTACTATAACCCACCATGATTCTAGTGAGGAAGAAAAGGAAGATGTGAGTGAACAGCATGGCTTTACCCTTTTTGAGCACTATGAAATCACAAGCTTAACTTAGAAAAATTGAATTTTCTTCCCAAACAAGTTCTTCAAACAACATGTTTTGGAGTTGCTTTTCCTCACCACCTTCTGGTTTTTAGGATAGGTTTGGGTTGGTTTTACAAGCTTTACTCTGAATCATGAGGATTAAAAACCTTCTTTACCCAAAACTCCAGCCAAATAAATACGGATTTCCACATCATCAACTAGCTCCAGAGGCTGGTCTGCCAAAAAGACCCAAATACCTCTCAGCAAGAGCATCAGCAGCACTGCAATACAGCTGTTACATCCTCTTCTTGCTTCTTGAAAAAGCAAATATACTTTACATGTGCTACAGCCAGATAACAGCAGCTGTAACTCACGACTTTGCCTGCATGCATTTTGGATTCCATCAGCGGCTTAAAGCTCCAGTAAATATCTCATTGCCTCAACAGGAGCAGAAGAAAACCCTGCATTTAGAACAGCAAGGTTGTGCTCCCTGTCCTCCCTCGCTTCAGGAAATCCATTCCCCTCCACTATCTCATCAGGCAAAGGGGTAAGGCAAGCATGGCTCTGGGTACAGAGCTAGTGCAACACTGCAATGCTCTGGTTGGCTCGGAGGCTCTCCACTGCCTACCAAAAAGGTTCAACCTCCATAAGCCAGCATTAGCCTTTGTAAACACCCCTCTGCCACATGGACAGTCCTCTTATGAGGAGCTTCTAAACTTCTATGAACTGAAAGCATTTGCTCTAAGATCAGGAGTAGTTATCCAGTGCAAATCAACACTATCGAAGCAGGAAAGTGATGTGGATCTGGCCCGTAGCTCCATGTTCCCCATGAGAGCACTGACCTCATTTGAGAAGCTGGGAGTTGCATCATGCTCTTCCCAGCTCTGGTTCCTCCCTTTCATCTTGCCACTGCCGCTCTCCATATCCTCATCCTCCTCCGGGAGAGCCCCTTTGTGCCTTTTCTTCATGCCCTCACCAGTCTCAGAATCTTCAGAGAGCAACAAGGACTTGCTCAGTCTGCAAGCCAAGCACAGGATGGGTCAAGATGGGGAGCTTTCCTCCCTGTGATCCCCATCAAGCTCAAAAGTGAGGTTAAATGCTTTCTAGGATAGTGGGGATCCTCAGTGGGAGCCAAGTCCACTGTGAAGTGAAAGCACTTTGGACAAGGTTTTCCACCAAACAGGAGAGCCAAGGATTCCATCTTGCACACTCGTGGCCACCAGCACAGAGGAGGGTGCCTGAAAACAGACACTTTGCAAGGTGGTCTCTGAAAGGAAGTTTATTTGGTGTTCTGAGCAACAGCCACCTGAAAGTGCCTGATTTGGCACAGAGCAGCAGAGGGAAGCACAGACAGCTGAGCTGGCACTGTAGGTCTCTTCCCATCTCTATTTTCACAGACTCTGTAGGTGTAGAGAGATTCCTGAGGCCCAGGGAGGTGCTTCACTGCCCAGACACTTGCTCTGGTTGCTCAGACGTATGAGCAAGGAGATGATAACAAACTGCCACACAAGGTGACATGAAGGGACAAGGGCAGTGTAGGAATTGGCTTGCTCAAACGAGAGGCAACGTGCTTTATGAGCCTGGCCCTTATGCGAGAGGTATCTGTGACCTACATCTTCAGTCTTGCTTTGGGATTTGATGGGAAGGGAGAGAGTGAATAAGTAACTTATAAAAAATAAAAAAACGAAGTAGATGAGACTACAAAGCATATCTTGCATTGCTCTATAGCTGCCTCCAGTAACTACCTGATGGATGGTCAGTAAACACCTCAAGACCTCTACCAAACCTCCACTAAAAGCTCTCATATGCCACCTCCTTCACACTAAGCCTGTTGGCCCAAGTCATGTCACCACCACAAAGCTACTGACACTGAGCAGCCTCCTCAGCTTCCAGGCACTTCTTCTCCCTTCCATCCTCTCCGCTGACCTCCACAGACAGCTAAACCAACACCTCAGGTCCTGGATGTTGGCTGAGGGTGCATCTCCACCTCCTACACCAGGCTGCTGGAGCATTCCAGTGAAGCAGGGACATGCATATGCAGCAGGAGCATGCACGCACACATGCACAACTCCAGCCACCTCCAGATGCCTCCAGCCTTGTCCAGCCATCCAAACACAAAGAGCAAAACACAGAGCCACCAAGAGGACAGAGTTTCAGAAGCACATGGTCAGTGGGAGCTGGGCACCTGACTCTAATATGTTCTCTTGAAAGGACATTTCCAAAATTATGTAGCACATGGGGAAGTCAGTTTGGTGGTGCCTTCCCACTGGAGAGACTTGGCCATCTAAAGATGGTAAATGGTAAATGATGGCCATCTCCAGGCATCCAAACAAGTGTGGATGGACTTGCAAAAGAGAAAAAAGCAGGACACAGAATGATCCAGATACCTGAAAGAGAGAAGTCAGGTGGAACTAACTCCCACTGATTAAGGGAACAGAGTAAGAGCAGAAACACAGGAGGAAGTCCTACAAAGTAGACAACTTGGAACAGCACTGTCCTTCCAGGTTCTGATACCAACATCCCTGCAACTAGCTCTGCAACACTCGCTTGCACCGCCTGCTCTCCTGAAGACACACAAGGACACGCTCCCTGACACCTACAGGTCCCTGCCCAGCCAGCAGCTTTGTACCACCTCACTGCTGCCCAACCTGGCCTATCCTACTTACACCCAACACCGCAGAGACGCTCTACCAGCAGGGAGGGAGGACGCTGGCACCGTATTCCCACTGTCAGGACACACACACGCTTCCACAGCTGCCAGAGCCTGGCCTGCCAACGCAACGCCGCGGCGAGCCCCCGCTGCGTCCGAGACGCTCTCCCCAAGTAAGACCCTGGTGCAGCGACCCTGTCATTTTTCCCGTCTTCCCCAAATTCCAGCCTTACTTTCCACTCTTGCTGTCACTCTTCCCTCTCTCCTTAATGGGTGACAGAGCGCTTGATCCAAGTTTCCTCTTCCTGGGCCTTCCAGGGCCTCTTCTCGCCAAGCTTCTACTTTTCTCGTCATGCTTTTCCCTTTAAAAAAACCACACGCTTCACTGTTAACCAAGGCAACAAAAGAAATAAAAAAGCAAAGAAAAAAAAAGGCAAAAAGCAAATATTGCAACCAAAAAGCAAAACGAACAGGAAAAAAAAAAAAAAAAAGGCAAATAAATCCGAAAAGAAGAAAAAGGAAAAAATAAAAAAATTAAAAGAAAGCAAGCAAGAACGGGAGGCAACCCAGAACCTTCGCCTGCCACCAAACTGCTAAACTGAGCTGCTGAAGCCAAGGTTGACTCTAACGCGGTCTCCCAGCCGCATCCACCAGTGACCAGGTTGTCTCGTAACACAGCCTAGGAGTGTGTTGTGCAAAGCTCTGGTGGGATGTACCAGAAGAAGAGGAGAGGAGACAGGGAGAGATGGAGGGCTGCTGTCTCTCCTGGACTGAGAGGCAGTGAAAGTGCCCAGCTGGAAAAAAACAGACCAAGTGAGCAGCCAGAGACTTACTCGGAGTCCCTGCGGCGCTGCAGCTTCACCAGCTCCCGCTGCTTCTCCTTGTACCGCCGCTGCAGCTCCGCCAGCCTCATCCTGTAGTCCAGCTCCATTGCGTCCATGTTCTCGATGGCTGACTTGATAGAGTACATCTAGGGTAGGGAGGCAAGAGCGGGCGAGAAGGTCAGGACACATCCAGGCCCTCGCCTAAACAGGCGTGGTGTACACCTGAGGTGATCTGCAGTGGCCAAGATCTGCAGCCTAGCAGAGACGCCCTCCATGCTTACAGGGGAGCAGAGCACCCTTACCCACAACAAGCACTTGACCTAGTTGAAGATGTCCCTGCTCAGCGCAGGGCCAGTGTGAACTAGATGATCTTTAGATGTCCCTTTCAACCCAAACCATTCTAGGATTCTACAAAGCACAGCAGTACCCAAGTGAAACCATCTGAGTGAAGATGCTCTGTGGCTTATGCATGGGATAGTAACAGCTTTGAGGCAGAGCAACCCTGGGAAAGAACCTGCAGAATTAAATACACCTATGGAGTCTCTTTTCCTGTATTTAGAAAGACACATCAAAATATTCCTTGTCTTAGAACATTAACTTGCTGGGTACAAAATAATCTGTCAGTCTCTCCCATGGGGAAGAATCAGCAATGATAAAAACAAGGAAGAACCCTCCTGCCACTATCTTTTATTTATCCCTCCCTGTCAAAGCACTAACACAGGAGTTCCTGATGGCTTTGTATTACCAACATCACTTCCAGGGCTGCCAACGGTCCTGTTGAACTCAACAGTGTTGATTCACAAGCAAGGGAGGAAGCTAAATCGCCCCTCGCAGACACCTGCCCAGCTACAAACACGAGCGCTGAACGGAGAAGGGCAGTTGAAGCCAGTGGCAAACTGGGGCTGAAGAGCAGGCGGTGGCAAGGGGATGCACTGTGGCTTCACAGGCTCTGCCACGCTAAGAGCTACTTACAGGTTCATCTTTCTTCTGCATCCAGCTGTACTTTTTGTTGGGATTCAGCTCTCGAGGCAGCCGGATGGTTTTCAGACTTTCCATAAAGGGGGTGGAAAGTACTTCCATGAGCATGTGGGTGCTGGCAGCCAGCAAACTCTCCAGTGTTGGCCGGACAGGGAAACTCTCTGGACCTGCTGTGAAGGACAGGAAAAAAAAAATAGGAGTTCACCTTCCAAGATTGCTCCTCCATCAGGCACAAGGAGATGTTGATGTCCCTTTCTGGACCATGGTAGCTCAAGGAGCGTCCCAGCCACCCTTGGCCTTGACTTGAGCTCTTGTGTTGTACCCAGCCATGGTGCCACTGGCAGTTCCCATCACGTCTCGCCTCAGGAAGTTACTAGAAGGTGAGATCTTTTCAGGACCTGCCAAGCTCTTGGAAAGCATCATCTGGAGCTACTGGGGCCTCTTGTGCCAAACCCCAACAGACTGTAGACTCAGTGCCTGCCAGAGGGTGTTACTCTGGCAGCTCTCAGCAAGTGGGGCTCCGTTTCCGCTACACATACCACAAACTGTCTAGACATGGTGAGGGCCTTAGGAAGGGGAGAGCAGTACAAAAGCCACACGTACCTCAGCCTACTGCAACAAAACCCCTGCCCCAAACCCATCCAAAGTACCAGCTGCTCCTGCAAGTCAAGCTGCTTTCTTTGCTGCCTGAGGTTGCAAGAGATCCCATCCCCATGCCTCTGCCCCTCTGCCCACACAGAGACCATGTGCAGGGAGACCCAACCTGCTCAAAGCTGGCCAGACTCCACACCCAACAACCTACTTTGCATTTCTTGCTTCCGCTTCTCCAGCTCCATTTCTGCAATTTCACTCAACAAAGTGATCCCTTGCAGGAAGGAGTGCTCCAAAGCCTGGTCAGGTAACACCTCCACCTTCACCTGGGATGGAATGACACTGGTGGTAGTCAACAAGGAACAAGCTTGAGGCATTTCTGTGGCAGCCACCAAAGCGTTCATCCCAGCCAGCGGGTCGCCAGGTTTGATGTCCAGAGCTGGGACCTGGCAAGAAATGGCCTCTTCTGTGTAAGAAGGGATCTCTGGCCCCTGCTCCCCTTCCTCAGTAGGCAGGTTGGGAAAATCCCCTCCCCGGGGCACATCAGCACTCTGCAGATCCATGGCTGCAGAGGCCTCCTCCTGCTGGGGTGTCAAGTCCATCTCAGGTGGTTCGTTCTCTGCATGCACAAGTGAACCCTCATAGTCCATATGTATGGAGCAGGCTTCTGCTCCGCTCCTTGTCTCTGCTTGAGCTTCTGCCTCTGCAGGACAGGGCACAACCTGGTAAGAAGGTGGGCAGCTCTGGAGGTCTTCCTGGTCCTGTTCCATAGCACCCAGGGTTTCACCTTGATGCAAGAGGAGATTGCAATTGTCCACGTTCTGCACTGGGACGGCTGCAGAGGCCGTGATGTTCAGAGTCCCCATGTCCTGCTCACAGATGCCTTGTGGGCTTTCCTCCATCTGCACCTCTGATTTCACCCTCTCTTCCAAAGACTCCTCTTCTGCTGCTGCTTGGATGGGTTCCAGCATTTTGGACGGAGACAGGTGGATGGGCTTGACCTCTGGGGAAAGCTCCATGTGCTCAGAGCCTTCAGCAGGCAGAGGGACGTCAGGGGCCAGGCCATCTGCATCAGAGGCTGCGGTGGGCTGGAGGAGGTAGGGATAATGTCTTCCAAAGGAGGGAGGCAGGGACTGGAATGGATATCCTGGGGGGATCTCTGCAAAATATCAGAAAGGACAGGCTGTGTAATGGCTGGGCTTCCAAGGCTCCTCCTGTCTCACTAAGGCACAGACATGTGTTCCCTTTGCTTTCATCATCTTTCATATCTTCCCATTCTCAAGCAGTAGCTGTTTTGGGCACCTCTCTCCTGGCCAAGCTGCCACAGACAGCAGTACCCCAGAGATCTTTTCTGCACTTTTCCAGCACTCTCCTGCAAGTGGAGACTTCAGCTCTGGAGGAACCAACCCAGGCTCAACCCAAGGGAAGAAGATAGCCTACAGCCTCAGGTGCCCTAAGACCCAGGCATTGATGCCTGTTCATCATGCCACCCCTGGTCCTTGCCTCTACCCTGCCTTTTAAAGGAGCTACATGGTTTTCTCTAGGGAAAGGGATGGAAGCAGGAAAGAGACGAGGAGAAAAAAGGAGGCAGGCACAAACACAATGGGACTCTGTCAAAGCAGGGCTCTCTTACCTGGGAACAAGGCCTGATATGGACCAGCAGCCTCTTTTTCCAGCTCCAAGTCTTTCTTCTCCACAGTCTCGGGTGCCTCTTCCTTTGGAGGGATGGCAGGGGCAGGGGGTGGAGAGGCAGGGGGTGGGCTGGAAGGATGGGAGCTGGGGGTGGCAGGGTAGGAGTAGGCTGGCTGCGAAGGTGGCTCCTCCATCTTTTGGATCACCTCAGCTTTGAGCACAGACACGGGTGAGGCCCTGGGAGAGAGGGGAGGTGGACTCACAGACTTGCTGTAGGACGTGGAGGCACTGGGAGACAGCACAGGTGGTTTTCGATGCACCAGTCCCGGGGCAGAGGAGGAAAGGCCTGATTTGGCACTGTCCAGGCTCCTTTTTGTCACCTTCTCTTCCATATCCACACGCTGCTCGCTTGCCTTCAATCTCTCCTACAAGAACAACAGAGCAAAATTCAGCATGGCATCTCTGCTCCTCCTGAAAAAGAGGCACAGACCTACCACCAGGCAAGACCAAGACACTGTCTTAGCAAATGTGCACTGGAATAAGGTGGACATTCCCCAGTGCAACATCATTTTAAGACCAAGCTGACAGAGAATGACACTCATCTGTGATCAGCTTCCTTCACCAACTCCCAGTTCCAAGGGGTGGTTCAGCTTTCACTTGCAACCAGAACAAACCACTTCTATTTCTAAGCCTCCAGCCTAGCAAGCATAATGTAAAATGAAGGCTGAAAACCAGATGACCACTATAAAAATTAAATGGGTGTAAAACACTCAAATGAAAGCTCATGACTTCCAAGATGATCAGTGGGAGCTGGCTCCAGGATGCAGTGTAATTGCCTCCAGTATCGCAGCTGCTTCACTGAGCCACTCAGGACCAGGGATGAATCCATTCAACTACACTGAGACATCCTTAAAGAAGGAACCAAACTGTTGCTGGGCAGCTCCCCTTGCACACTGCTCAACGGCTTTGCACCAAAATCCACCCTAACTGTACAAGATTCACCAAATGCCTCATATCCCAGGGACCAGGCTAGGATCACTCAGTGTACCCCTAAAAACACCCCAACTTCAGACTTGTTTAACATCCAAATGAGAAGCTCCTGAACACCTACCACAAGCTGGGCACTCCTCTGTAGCTCCATGGCGTGGGCTGCTTGCTGCTGCAGGATGTATAGCTCATGCTGCCGCAGCAGCTGCTGATGAGAGAGCAGCTGGAGCTGGTGAGCGTGCTGCAGGGAGCTCCTGGTCGGGGGGTACATGGCAGGCCACAGTGGGGGTGCTCGGTCCATCAGCTCCGCTGGTGAATGAGCAGAGATGCAGTCAGGAGGATGGGAATGGCTGCAGGATTCAGAATCATTCAAGCATCTCTACCTCAGTCCCACGGTGGGGGATACCAAACACTGGGCTACACAGAAATGCAACCAGAACTGCAGAGGGGAAACCTGCTGGCTACCCTTTAGCAGTACCACTCCCACCACCCCATGGCTCCTAGGGCTGTCTGACTTGCTTTGCTCTCTTGGCACCCTTGGTTTGAGTATCCCTGGCCAAGCCCATGAGTAGATTCTCCTAGGCAAGGACTCACACTCTACAGGGTCATGTTGAGAATGAGGAGCCACCAATGAAGATTAAACACTTCCTTCTCTGAAACACACCTAAGGAGGTAAGCTCACACCCACACTAGAGCTGTGGCTGCTGGCCCCCAGAGCTGTGGACACTCCTATCTAGGCCCCTTCAAAGATCGTTTCATCCATGGCTGTCAAAGCATGGTCCTCAGGGACCATTCACAGCCTTACCGAAGTGTGGCAAGTGTTCACTGGGGATCACAACAAGCTGCCCTGACTGTGGGTCTCTGGCAAACTGGTAGGCAGAAGGGATTGCTCCCCCCATGGCAGGGGGGAAGCCTGGAGTCATGCCCTGGTGCAGGGAAGGGTGACCAAGTCCTGGAAGAAGAAACACACAGTCACAACTCCAGAGATACAGACAACACACACCCATATGAGAAGTTGTCTGCCATCTGATTGTTCACAAACATCTCCTCCTCCTTCTCCTGTGATCAGGCAGCAGCCTCACTGGGCACTCAGAAGCACCTCTCCCTGGACTGCACAGGTGCAGACACAGCATGGACACATCATTCCCGTCCCGGGGCACTCACCGTAGGGATGGCTGGCCAGCCACATGGAGGGGCTCCCCGTCCTGGGGAGCCAGGGGTGGGCTGCCAGGTGCGAAGCCGGGTCTGCAGACCAGCGCCCAGAACCCGCCAAGCCTGGGCCTCCTGTCACCATGAGGTTGGAGTTCAAACCATTCGTGGCACAGCCAGAGGGGTGTATCCGGGCAAAATCTGCCAGCTCCTTGCTCTCTCTGGTGATGGAGGAGGCAAGAGGGAGAGTGAGAGATGGTTCAAGAGCTGCAGGTCACTGCATGGCTGGAGGAGCCTGGGAGCATGGACCAGTCTGCAGAACAAGTGTGGTTGCAAACCAAGGTCAGACACTCCAGGAGAGCCCTGATGAAGGTGGTTAACATGACCTCCACAATAAACCCATTTCTCCAGCCATTTGGAGCACATATGGATTTGCAGCAGTCAAACACAGCTGCTCTGCTGTGGATTCAGGATCTGCCTATAAGCCTTTGGTACCCCATGCAGAATCACAGAATGTTGGGGGTTGGAAGGGACTTCTGGACATTATCATCAACGTGCTAAAGCAGGTTCACCCAGAGCAGGCTGCATGGGACTGCATCCTGGTGGTTTTTGTATATATCCAGAGAAGGACACTGTACAATCTAATCCTCTCCAGCAAGGCTGGTGCCAGCAGCTACACTGGGATGGATGCAGTCCTGTCCCTTTCTCCAGACAGGCTGTCCCTGAGCAGGACTTGTGGCACTGTGGCAATAGATGGCCTCTCCCTCCCATCCTCACCTGAGCAGTTTCTCCTGATCCCGCTCCAAGCGCCCTGCCAGGAGGTGGCTGTCCCGGTGGCGGCTCCTCTCATCCCCACAGTCATCTTCTGAGCGTCCATGCCCTAAGAGACAGCCCAGCACCGTCAGACACAAGAAGCAGTCTGGGGAAAGCCTTCCCCTCTCCTCTGGGCATGAAGAGGCAGTACCCTGGGAGATGGCACACCCAGAGCTGTCCCCAAGCCTGTATCAAGTTCAAGTCCTAAAGGACTGGGCAAGGCTGACCAAGATACTCTCACTATGTGGCTTCTAGTAGCACCCACGGGCACGTGGTTTGAGGTTTGTGTCTCTAAACCACCAAGGCACCTGCTCTCCAGGCTGTCCCAGAACAGGACAGCCACCAGCTTGGGAGCTGCAGGACCAGAGGGACTGTTTCTGCTGAAGACCAGGTTTCCCATCTCAGAAAGCAATGAAGTCCCACTAAATCCCTGCATCAAACCATACAGTCCTACTTAGTGCATCTCACAGGGTGGGGATTTTATCTCTGCACCTTCTGCAGCTCTTGTAAAGCAGTCTGGGAGCACTGGGTAAGGCTGCAACAGGCAGGACTGGCACTGCAGACCCTCACAACCAGCGTGCTCTGCTCTGCAATCAAGCTGCTGGAATGTACATCCTTGCCTGAAGCCATGCAACAAGAAGGAGTCTGGTGAAGCAGGGACACATAGAGCAGATGAGGGCAAGAACCCAGAAAAGGGGGCTGGATGTTTAGCTGGAGAAACGGATCAGAACAGCTCATGCAAATACAGCCTGGCACAGCAGTAACTGTGTCTGTGAGAGCTTAGGAAGCACCTTCACAGGAGTGAAGAGAAGCACCTTGCTTGGGACTGCCAAGACCAGGTACTGGAGCCAACCTTCTCTTATTTCATCCACAGCCTCTACCGCAGCTGTCTGATTTCAGGCTCGCTTCTACCCAGCCTCTTTCTTGCACACACATTCCCCCACTGCCTCTCTCCACGTTGTGCTTAGGTGACACGATCCAAACCTAAATCTCAGTCCTGCAGTGACCAGTTGGCCAGTCTAAGGGGCCAGGAGGAAGGTGTTTGCTTTCCCTCTTTCCTTCCATGCCCGAGCAATGTTCTGCACCCCACAGGGCTCTCTGGTGCAGCACAGCTTTGCACAGTTGCACCCTGGCTTCCCAGGATGGCCCTCTCCAGGGCCCTCACTCTCCTGTCTGGATAGAGTTTGGCACACAGGAAAGCATCTCAGAATGTCAAGTCTACTCTGCTGACAGGAAGGCTTTTCAAGTAGGGCTCCACTGTGTATTGCCACAAACCTGGACAGCCCATGGGGTTTTTTTTTGCTGTCAAGTCTCCAATTCCCTCAGCTTTTACTGTCAGAAGGAATCCAGGAACAAGACAACATCTCTCCCAGCTCCTCTTCCCAAGGCTCCTTCCACAGGCTTCAGGCAGAAAGCAAAGTTGCTTTGAAATCTGACACACAACTCTCCCTCCCAAGGGACTTTCCAGGGTCACTACATTGCCCTTGCATCCTGCCAGGACATGGCATGCAGTGGCTGTCCCTAACCAGCCCCTCCCTGACTCACAGAATGATGCCCCACACAGCATCTGTGGCTCATTTAAACTACCCAGCCTCCATAGAACGATGCACAGGGGCTCACAAATCCCTCTGGAGCCCCAGTATCCCTCCCTGCCTCTCTGCCAGCATTTCCACTCATTGACAAACTCCCTTCCGTCCTCCAGCCCAGGATTTCCTCCCTTGTAGCCCCTTTTCCTATTTATTTTCCCCAGTTGAAGCCCAACTGCCTCTTCAGCGCCAGCCACAGGGAACAAGTCCTTGTGGAGCTCACAGCTGCCCCCCTCCCTCCCTTGGCACAAGGTGAGTTGACAGCCGCCTCCAGCCTTTTATTAGAAACACATTATTTTGTTATTTCACCTCCCTTCCTCCCTCTCCCATCCACATTACTCGCACTCTGTTATTTATAGCCAGCCTTTTTTATCATCATTTTCTCATCTCTCACCCAAACACACACACTCTTCTTCTTCCTCTTCATTCCTGCCTAGCCCCCACCCCACCGACTGGCCAGCCCCTCTGCTGTACAGACTGATGATTGTCCGGACGCTGAATGATCATTTTGTCTCTCTATATGAACATGACGCACAGGCCGCACAGAAAAATTCAATCAGTTATGCATGGAGGAAAGGCTTAGGGCAGTCTCCTTGACAACCAATGCCCAGCACTAAATACTTGCATTTTACTTGCCAAATACTACAGATTAGCCAACTAAAGCCTGCTTTCTCCTTCTTAAAAGGTCTAAACATTCAAGCACCGTCCACTCAGCGCAAGCAAGCTAATGTTATTAGACGAATATCTCCTGGCACACAAAGGGGGGGGCACAGCATTTGGAGGGCGAGAGGAGGAGAAAAGCAGTCTTGTTTTCTGTCTGAAAGCCAACTGCATCACTTAGCAACCAGCCCGGAGGCCTGCCAGAATTCAACCCTTGTTTGCAGCCTTTTAGTTCGGCTCAGTAAATTACATTTAACGCAAGCTGGGAGGGTCTGGGACGATTGAACGGCTGAACAAACAGCTCCCTGTGCTGCCCACGAGGTCCCCGGTCGGCTCCGGTCGGCCGTAGGGAGGGCAATGGGAACAGGGAGAGAGGAGCTGCTGCCTGGGAGAAACTGTCTCTCGCTGCTGAGGTTTAGGAGAGGAGGGCAAAGGCAGAAAAATGGGAACGGTGAAGGCTAAAGATAGAAAATCCAAGCATTGCTCACCAGACACCTGCACCCCTTGGAACACCAGAGATGAGTCCTCCCCACAATGGGCAGCCCCCAGGTGTTATCGTGCTACACAAGCCAAGCAAAGCACCAAAAATCTCACCAAAGCCATCCCCCTTCTGCCAACAGCAGGGCTGAAATCAAATCTGTGCAGTTAAGCCACCAACAGAAAGGTGGATTCAAGGTTTTCTCTGTCACTCTCCTTGCTCACTGCGATCAAGCACACGGAGAGGGGTTGTCCTCAGCTGAAGACAGAAAAGAGGACTCTCTTTGCGGAGCCCTGCTCCTCGATGTAGTCGACAACTTGCCCTTGGCTGGGAAGGGGAGGCAAAGGGAGCTGACAAATTCAGCTCATGCCACACAGCCTGCACTGGGTGACTGCTCTCCCTAGAGAACAGATCTCACAGAGATGCCCTGAGATAGTTCTGGGGAACCTACCTTTGATGCTGCTGAGAGACAGAGAGCGATCCCGATCTGCCAGGCTGGGTCCCAGTTTGCTGCTGCTGCTGTTGTCCTTCTGCCGAGCCACGGCCACAGCAATGCCAACGGGCAAGTGCCTCACCTCCACCTCACCTTGGGAGCCAATGCTCTCACGGCCAAAGGATTTGGCACTCTCGGGTCTCTCAGGGTCCCTCTTCAGTTGTTTTGCTGGCTGCTGCAACAGCAGCTGCTGCACTTTGGAGGTACCAAGCTGCGATGAGTCCAGCTTCACATTGCCCAAGCCACCAAAGGGGCTCTTCTTGCCACAGCTTTGCCGGGATGTGGTCTCCTTGGCAAAGCTGCCACTGTACTTGATAAGGCTCTGCATGGCTGAGCCTTCACCATGAGAAGCAGGGTGGAGGACGTCTGCAGCACCCCGCGAGCCCACTACTGAGGACCGTGGCAAGCCACTGGGGTCAAGGTAAACCTTCTTGGCTTCCTCCTCCGCCCGGGTGACGTGGTTGTGCTGCGCGGCCAGCACCGCCATCTGCGTGGTGGCAAAGTTGCCCATCTCAAAGGGCTTCCACTTCTGCTCAGGCGGTTTCAGCTGACCATGGTCCAGGTGCTGTCGGGAGGAGTCCAAAGTGCCATAGACCTTTGCCGCTTCTTTGGAGCTGGATCGCTGGAAGCGGTCCCGCTCGCAAGGGCGATGCTCTGTCTCTGGACTCGGTTTGAGCAAGTCCTTGGAGGCCAGGAACTCCCTGCTCTCCGGAGAGCCCAGCCCTGGCCGGTTGAGGAAGGGTTCCGAAGTGACCTGCCTCTTCAGTGCCATGGAGTTTGCCCTTATCACTGAGCCCTTCTCCCTCAAAGCCTCCATCCTTTTGGCATCACTGTGGCAAGAGAAGTCCTGGGACAAGAGTGTGCGGGAGGCATCTGCAAGGCACCGTTCTGTGGGTGACTGCAGCACCCCCACCTTGCCAAGGTCTTTGTCCTTCATCTTGTTGTCACGGGCCTGTGAGGCGATTTGGATGGGCCCGCTCCTCTCGTCATAGGCTTCCACTGAAGGCACAAAGGTGGGGGCGATGACTTTGTGCTCCCTCCCCAGCTCCTTGGCCGGTGGGAAGATGGTGTACATGCTGGAATGGACGGGCTGCGGAGGGAATGTT
This sequence comes from Semnornis frantzii, assembly GCA_013399775.1. Classification (NCBI taxonomy): domain Eukaryota; kingdom Metazoa; phylum Chordata; class Aves; order Piciformes; family Ramphastidae; genus Semnornis; species Semnornis frantzii. Next base: position 19,779 of record VWYK01046000.1, on the reverse strand, counting down.
GTGGCTGGCGTCATCTTCCCCGGCTGTGAGGGATGCGGGGACGGGCAGCTGCAGGAGACGTGCAAAGCGCCCATGGAGGGCAGCAGGGGCTCGCCCCGCTTCAGCCGTTCCGTGTGGGCATGTGCAGAAGGCCTCATGTTCTCATCGTGCCGAGCGGGGTCCTTGGCACAGCGGTCCTGCTCGGCACCCAGGACCTTCAGCATGGGGTCCCCACCACCATTGCAGTTACTAAGGGAAGAGCTCTGCAGCGGGTTCTTGGACTTGGGTTCCCCACCAGCCACACCCCGATTTGGCATGTGTTCAGCCAGGAACGGTGAGAGACGCTCGCCAACCTTCACCGCCTTCTCCACCACACTCACTTTCCGGTCGCTGTCGGGTTTGGTGTCCTGCGTCAGGTCCACCACGCTGCGGGGCCGGGGCTCTTCCTTCGGCTTGCTCTCCTTCTTGGCAAAGGGCAGGGGCAGGTCACTCCGGCATGCCCGCTCCTTCCCACTGGGGTCTTTCAGGCCTTCCTTCGAGCTTTTGTGCAGCTGCCCAAGGTCCTTCTCCCGGAGCAAAGTGCTCGATGTGTGGTTGCCTGCAGTCCTTGAGAGGGGAGGTTGTGGGTGCAAAGTGGACTGGCCTGCATGGCCGGGCAGGTAGAACCCATCTGCAGAGCAAAAGCAAACAACATGACCATGGGCTTCCTACTCCTTCGGTCCTACACAGACAGGCAAGAGGTGGCAAACTGGGACAGAACAGCTTTCAAGGGTTTCTTAGACATGGCCAGGAAGGAGCAGGACAAAAGAGACCAGGTGGGATGCAGGGCAGCCCTGTCTTAGATGCATGCTGAGCCTTGTGATGTGGAAGCTTCCACAAGGGACCTCTCTGGGTTCCCTGCAGCACAGACACGTCCAAGACCTTGGTGCTGCTAAGACCAGGAAACAACCTTGGATGATAACCCCAAGGGGTTCCTGCTCTTCAGGGGAGTTTCTCAATATCCCAGCATCCAGTAGCTCCAGCAGACAAGCCCAAAGGACAGGGTAACCACCCAGGGGTGATGGAAGGGAAAAGCACATTACCCAGACTCACCTTTCTGTGACTCAAAGAGGCTGTGCTGACCCAGCTGGGCCAGGAGAGGACTGCCAGCACTGGGGGGCTCTAGGTGGCTCAGGGGAATGTATGAGGGGTAGAGTCCATTAGGCAGATGGGAAAATCCTGCGGAAAACGGGAAGGGAAGAAGGAAACACGTTTCAGCCCGAGCAGCACGCTGCCTTGGAACAAGCCCCACAGGAGCACAGACTGTTGTGGTTGTCGGTCCCTCACGTGCCAAGAGCGACGGCTGCAAGGACGCAAGCGGCAATGCACACCATGCATGGTCCAGCGTGGGGAATGCTGCCTGGGGACCCTGTTCCAGGTACAGATCCCTCACTGCAGCTCCCCCAGCACACTCCTCACACCTCTGCAGGGCTCTAACTTTGCAGTGGGTGGACTGCACACGGAGTGCCCTGCTTTCTGAGCAGAGCCTTAAATCTGCAGGCTAAACGACTGACCCATCTGGATGATAAGCTGTTTTATCACCAGCACAGTGACCTGTGGGCAAGGATCCTCCCCAGCACGTTTCCCCAGCAGTGGTAAGATCCTCTCACCAGCACGGCTTTGCCAACACAGCCCAGCCCCACTGCAGCTGCCCAGCTCCAGCAGCAGGCTTTGGGGAAACGCAACAACATAAAATCATAGGAAGAACCTTTAAAGGTCATCTAGTCCAACCCCCTGCAGCGAGCAGGGGCATCTTCAACTAAAGAAGGTTGCTCAGAGCCCCACCCAACCTGACCCTTAATGTTTCCAGGGATGAGACTTCTACCATCTCTCTGGGCAACCTGTTAAGTATCTTCCCCAGCAGCTCATACAAAACATAGTTTCATACATCCAAACTCAGCATTTTAACGCAGAGGAAGGCGAAACAGAGCAGAAAATCTGCCACTCATCCACAAGCTGAAATGAAAGCAGCACATCCCTAAGGCCCTGCTGCCAGAGGTCTGGATTATGTCCTGCACACTGGGGCCTCCTCCAAGAATGAAGCCCCCAGCAACGCAAACAATCGTCATCAGCATTTCATCACTGGACACAAATCACCACAACAGTGCTACCAACACAAGCTCCAGGCTGCAGGCAGCAACTCCGCTGCAACAGTGCCACCAAACGGCCCACACGCAACACTGCAAACCACAACGCTCTGCCAGAACCAGCACCCAGCCCATGTGGAGCCGTCATTTACAAAACGCGTAAAAGCCATCAGGAGAGACTGAAGGAGCCAGTCAAGCCCTCTGCAACCCTTCTCTCTTCCCCTCTTTCCTCAGACCCCAGCGGCACACCAACTTCCCCAAAATGCAATGATCCCACCAAAAGCAACCAGGCAACAAGTTTGTCAAGAGTCCGGCATCCAACCGGATCAAAACAACATCACACCAAAATCCATGAGGAAACAAGAGGAGTTCAGTCCCCAAAGCTGCACGTGGAGCACCATCTGCGAGAGCTAGTCAATATTTCACATTATTTAGACAGCCAGGATCTCTTTCGCATACATGTTTGCGTCCCGGCATATGTGCCTCACCGACACGGTGCTCCGCACAGCTCCTGGCCAGGATCCATCACCCAACAGCTCCCATCACCCGCAGACACCACCCCTCCAGTGGCAGGACCAGGGGAACTGCTGTGCTCATGACACTCAGTGCAAAGCCCACTGCCAGCAGGTAAAACCTGCTATTTAATCTTGTGCAGGCTGCTGTAATGGCACTGAGCGTACACATACATTCACACCTCTCCTTGGTAACCCCGAAACCTTGAGGCTGGAGCATTTCCAAACAATTTTTCTTATTCCAGGGCTGTAGAGCGCTGGGTAGCACCCAGCAGCACCTACCCCAACTTAGCTGTGAGCGGTTCCACTCCACAGCATGTTTGTCTCAGCCATGCCACCTCTACTGCACCGCTTCGGCAGGGCTGGGCTGGCAATGAGCCAGCATCTGGAGCAGAAGCGACACATTTCCGAGGGAACCCGAGTCCCATCTGGCAGAGCACATGGCTGCAGCATAGTAAAACCCCCTGGAGCACCCTGTGCCACACCAGCCTGGCAGTCCCAACCCCAGACATTCCCACATGAGCCCCTTCTCCCAGCCGGACCTTGATCCTGGCTACAGACACTCCAGTGAGTGAGAGCACCGGCACGGAGATCATGGCAAGACATCCCACACTGCAGACACCACTGAGCACAGATGCCTATGGTAAGTTCCCACTTGCATGTGGTGTAAGGATATGATGACATCTGCAGAGCTCCACGAGGGGTACACGATCCCATACTGGTATCCATCACAGGGACACCTGCACATAAGCTACTGGCACTCAAAGAAGCATTTTGGTACCAGTTACACTCCTTGTCCTACTGGGTCAGCTCCCTGCCTATGATATCTTATCCTACCCAGGGTCAGCCTTAGTCCCAAATGCTCTGTGGTTTCCTCCACAATCAGAATTACCACAGACCACCCCAGGAACTCAGCCCCACATCATCATAGAATGTTAGGGGCTGGAAGGGACCTTAAAGATCATCCAGTCCAACACCTCTGCCAGAGCAGGATCACCTATTGGATTACACAGGAGTGCATCCAGCCCGAGCCCCGGACTGCAAGAGGAGGAGGAAGAGGAGAGGGAAGGTTGGCTGAAGGGATGAGGAACTGTGGCCTGTGAGTGTCCAAAGAGCAGATGAAATTCCTTCCAGCTGCCCAGTGTAAGATAAGCTGTCATAGAGGTTCTCCAGCTGCTGTGCCGAAACAGGAAGCACAGTGGTAACGAGTAGTTTTACACAAAATCTGACCTAGAGACAGGTTCAGATGGACAGGTTGAGGACCCTGCATAGCAGTGTCACCAGCCCAGCTGGTTAGCAGCAGCAGAACTGAGCTGATGCCATCAGCTAGGCCCCAGAGCCACCTGGCACTAGGCAGCCCTTCCTGGTGCCACAGCAGCATTTCTGCTCATGGCAGAGATGTAAGCCCAGCATGGGGGCTCAAAGCACATCCCAAAGCTTTGCAGGTGGATAAACCAAGACATGGGCAGGTACAAAGATTTCCCTGCATCACCCAGCTGACCAGTAGCAAAACCAGAGAGATACCTGAACCTCAGCACCGGGTTTACCAGCAGCAGCATTTTCTCTTGCTAAATGCCTGGAGAAGCAGTGTTTACCTGGTCTGCTCCCTGCCAGGAACCAGAGCTGGGGCAGGTAGGAGAGATTCAAGCCACAGTCTTCCCAAGGATGAACCCAAGTCAAACTCAACCTGCAGGCACCGCCAGAGCACCCCTTCCTCCATGCAGCCCTCCAGCAGCAATGCTGATGGGCTGGCATAAGCCTCGCATACAACCTTAAACTTACTGCCCCGCTCCCCTGGGCAGGACCTGGAGGTGAAGCTGCTCCTCCAAGCAACAAGCAGCTGCATTTGCAGGAGGCAGCCGTAGGCAAGTCACTCCCTCCTTGGATCTCTGTGCCAGAAAGTGATGCCAAGGGGAGAAATTCTACTGCAGTGAGCAAGGCACAGCTCACCCCAACCATGGGCTTCTGCCAGGAGAAAGGGAGGGGAAAGGGGGAAACCACAACCATCTCCATCTGCCTGGGGCCAGAGCGTTTGCTGAACCAGCGTAAGATCTGCTTCACCCAGGGACACGCCAACAGGTCTCAGCAGGCTGAGCCACGTTCCTCCAGCTGACTGCTTGCCTGGAGGTGTGCTGGCACCACAGCACAGGCAGGGAGGTGCAAGCTGGCAGCGTTGCCAGCACCAGACCTGCTGTACCCCTTTCCCTTTCCTGCCACACCACACAAGCGTGCCCATCAGTACGGCCGCTGGCCACCTGGAATGGTACCACCGACATGAACTGCATGCAAGCACTTTGACAGCATTGGCACACACCATCCAAAGCAGCCCAGCTCAGATGGTAAAAGACTTTAAGGGTGCCAGCACACCCCCGCTCCAATCCCCCTGTGCTGCTCCAGTGGGTGCAGTGGATGGGCATGGAGTGGGGATGCACACACCCATCCCCTCCTTCCCAGTTCCAACACAATCAAACATACCTGCTTTGCACAAGGTAGACATAAATCACTAAGTGCTGTTATGAGAGGAACTTGGCGGGTGCAGATGTGCCAGCTCAGTTGAAAACATCTTCATCTGTGCTCAGCTCTCCAAAATGGCACGGGGCAGGGGAAGAGGTATGGCAGGGTGACTCACCACCAAGAGGGGATGTGACTGATGGGGAGATGAGATACCAGCAACCACACAAACCACACACCAAACGTCTGGAGGCCGGAGGTCTCATCAGAGGAAGCGGGAGGGAAATGAGTCCCACGTGCTCAGCCTGCTGGGGGCTTGCCCATAACTCCCTGGGAGGAGGGAGCCACCAGAAAACATTGCCTGGCCAAGGTGATGAAGGTGGGCAGATGGATTTGCCTGTAGCAGAGCAGGTTGCTGCGTGCCCACAGTTACTCATAATCTGCAGGCTCTCTCCATCTCAGCCCCCCTGGTCTCTCAGGCCTGAATTCAGCCCCTGTTGAACAAGTTGGCCAAGGTTACATTGTAAAAGAGCCAGGCAGGATAGGGACAGGCTAGGTCTGTGGACACAGCACTAGCCAATGAGCCAGCCTACATGCCTGGTGCAACAGCGCTGGGAAAGCTGCCCCACACCAGCTTGGCTGCAGGCAACTGGCCGGCACCTTCACAGCATTCCCATGCTGCCATCCATGCTGGTTGTCAACCCAGCACAGAGGTGATGGCTCACTTGGTCATCCACAAAGGGTGAAGGACAGCAAGTGGGAGGTGACATGGAGACACCACTTACTCAATGCAGAATGCACTCCCTCAGTTCAGTTTTCCGAACCAGCTGGCAGCACCAACACACCAGGGAGAAGCAACATCCACAACATCTCTGCTCATGCAAAGAGCACCCCCACCTCAATGGCAATCACACAACAGGACACAGCTGTGTGACAGCGTTGGTGGCCTGGACAGGCAAGACGTTGGCCACGTGTGATGCCAGTTGCAAAGCACACTCCAAAGCCAAGCCTTGGGCACAAGCCATCTTTGCCTGATAAGCCACAACCCCATCACCACAAGACTGACAAGCTCCAGCAGCCCACAAGAAGTGAAGTAACTCTCCCCCCTCAGCCCCATCTGCCCGTTACAGGTTTCTGACTCTTATGAAATATTTCTAACTGCCAGTATCTCACCCCATCCTCCCTGGGTCATGATGGATGGATGCACTGCCGGGAAGCAGGCTGCCACCATGCAGCACTGGGGCTGTGGCAAGAGAGGGGCCCAAGCTGAAAAGCCTGGGTCCAAAGTCCCTCTGACCTGAGCCCAGAAGGGCTGGGAAACACAGCAGAGAGGCTTTGGGTTTATTACCATGGGATGTTTTCAACTCTGGACACCCAAGGGAGATTTACAGTCCCATGAGAGCCAGGGTCTCAGCAGGCTGCTGGGCTCTGGCAGGGAGCAGGAGCCACAGCCGCCCTTGGCCGGGAGCACAGTCACCTCTTCCCCAGTCCAGCTCACAGAGCCTTACAGGCAGCCAACTGGGACACCAGTCCCTGCCACAAACAGCTGGATAAATGCTTTTGTCCTCCTGGCGGGGATGGAAGAGAACCAGAAGGCCAAGCACAGCAAGTATCCACTGGCTGCCAACCCTCACAGGGCTCCCTCCCACTTCTGGCAGGATAGCCACCACACTAGTACCAGCACCAGTACCAGCTGTCCCATGTTCACTATCATCAGTGCATCCCTGATTCTCTCCCTGCAGAAGCAGCTTCCCAAAGGGGACTCTTTCAGGGACCCCTCCTGCAGCACAAAGCTTCCCACCCCTGCCCCATGACACAGGGGCACACAGCACAGCAAGACACAGCCGCAGCTATTTCTCCTGCACACCTTTATGTCTGCAAGCAGCTGAGCTCCAGGAGTGCTGACAGTGTGAATCTTTGCCTGCCGGAGCAGCTCTAGTGACACCCGAGGCACCAGAGCTGCCTTGACTCAGTGCCATGCACAAGACACACGTTAACACAAGCCCTCAAACACACTAGGACACAACCAAAGCACCTGGGCCACAGCCTCACCGGTGCCAAGTACAGAGAGAAAGTTGACACCCCCAGATCCAAAACAGTCAGATCAATTTAACTCCTCACTTCATCTCCTAAGAGCCCTGGTGAGCTCAGGGAGAGCATCCTCCACTCCTAGCCTTTATCAGCCCAAACACCACCGTGCTGCTTTCCTCCAGCTGCAGAAATCACCAGCTTAGAGGCCCAGGCAAGTTCTCCTCCCAGCTCAGCGCAGCTCTCTGTTGTTTCTTCTAATTTTGTTTTATTCCATGTGGGAATCCATGTTCAGGCTCCTTTATTTTTAAGTGGCTCTTGCTCAATATTTACTACTGCTCACAGCTGCGTCAGCACAGGAACACTACTCCAGGCTTCCAGTGAGCCCTCCTGCAGCTATTAGCCTATGCCAGTGCCGTGCCATGCTTTCAGTGCCCTTCTGCCCTCGTGGTGAAGCTTCATGTTGCCAGGCTACTGCAGCCTAAGGACACCAAAGGGCAGGCTGCACACACAGAGCAAGGGCGATTCCCTGCCTCCAGGGAAATAAATGTCATCAGGCTGATCCCCACCGCTCACCTCCTTCTCCTCCTCACCCAAGAGCTGGAACAGCCCCAGCGCCCCAGAGATGGCGGAGGAGGAGGAAATGGGAAGCAGTGGCTGCAAGGGTTCAAGGGATGGGTGCTCATGCCCCAGCTCTGGCCCCAGCATCCTGCAGACTCAGTTTCCATCCTGCAACAAAGCAAATGCAATCTCAGGTGCATCAGCACCTCAGGGCTTGGGGCCACAGAAGAAGGACAACAATGAAATGTCTTGAAGATCGAAGAACGTCACCGTGGTGGGGGGTCGGGAGGGATCTTTGGAGATTGACAGTCTAGTTCAACTCCCCTGCCAAAGCACATGCACCCACAGCAGGTTGCCCAGGATCACCATGTCCACGCAGGTTTGGAATCTGTCCAGAGAAGAAGATTCCACAACTTCTCTGGGCAGCCTGCCCCAGGGCTCCAGCACCCTAACAGCAAAGTTTTTTATTCATGTTCAGATGTAACCTCGGGGTTCCAGTTTGTGCCCATTGGGCACCACTTAAAAGAGTCTGGCCCCATCCTTTGGTTCCCACCCTCTAGCTCTTGCTGAGCACTGAGAAGATCCCCTGTCAGGATGCTCTTCTCTAGGCTAAAGCGCCTCAGGCCTCTCAACCTTTCCTCCTCACAGAGATGCCCCAGGCCCCTCAGGCCCTTTGCAGCCCTCTATTGGACTCCCTCCAGTAGCTCCTTGTCTCTCTTGAACTGGGGCACCCAGATTTCGCACAAGTTTACCCACCACCTCCCTGCTGGAAGCATCTTCATGGAGGATAATGAGAAATTACCAAGGTGGGGACACAAATTCCTCTGGCAGAGGGTAGGTGACTTTTCCTCCTACTGGAAGGGCCAGGACAGAAATCATCTCACTGGGACCCCTGAGCAGCCAGCCCAAAACAGGCAGTCTGGGAAGCACCAACCCAGTCCCACATTAACCCTGATGCATAAATGCTCCAACCAGTGTCAACACTTCTGAGCCACTGCTGGCTGCTGCAGCAGAAGCTTCTCCTCTGTGTCCCCAGCCTCCAATCGCCCACCATGTTGCCTGTCTTCTCCTTTTCTGCTGACATAATTACACATGACACCCCAACAGGGGTCCACCAAAACCTGCAAGCTCTCACTACACTTACAGAGCTCTCCTCAAATAGCAAGAATGAACTCAGTGGGCTCTTCAGCTCCACGTTTACTAAGATGCTGTATGGAAATAAAGAAAGAGTAATTTTTACTCTCAAAACTGATTAGCAGAACCCTCGGGAATGCAGAAGGTGGCTGCTAGACTGTAGTCTCACCTTTCTTCCTCTCCTGATTTTCTAGGACAGCACCCAAATGCCTCTTCTCTGGCCCATTCTCCATCACGGCAAAGACCGTCCAGCTACCGGTGGCCAGCACAGGGTGCCTGGGGATGACTCTGCACCCAGCACTAGCCACACACCTCCACTGCAGGTGCTTCTGCTCCTTCCTAGGCACAGAAATTTGACTCATCCCATTTTTGTGGCTCTGAGCCACTGTCCCATGCCTTTGCTAGCAGAGCTCAGAGCTCCTTATCCAGCACTGGCAGGGCCCTGAGAACTACAGGCACGCGGTGGGGGGAGGTTATTGTGGGATGGCATGGGGTGCTGATCCCCACATCACCTACACTGAGTGCCCACCAGCAGCAATTAAATCAGCCTTCAAAGAGTGATCCCAGCTTTCCCAGCACCATTAGCCATGCCCTGGAGGGAACACGGTCTATTTTCAGCCACAATGACTTAAGACCAGGTCACCAGCAGGTTAAATGGGACTGTGCAGCATTATCTCCCTGCCCTCCCATTGAGAAATTAAACACCCCTGCCTGACAGGCAGCAGACAGCCCTGTGGACACACGCTGGGATGCCCACTGAAAGGGAAGTGCCACCTGCTCCCTTCTCCCCTCAGCTTCCCATGGCTGTCCTGGTCACCCACTGCCCTGGCTGCCTCCCCTCTGCATGGGGTGGTGAGTGGGGGCCTGCTGTGAGATCACCCCCAAGGTTTATCCCTGATTGACCTGCTGCTCAGCATGATGAAGGTTCACAGTCAGGACGGTCCCAACCATGCTAGAAGAGTCTCAGCACCCCCCATTCTGCAAACCCAAGTCTACACAGTGCCAAACCAGGACTCTTATCTCACTCCTTCCTCCAGAAATCAGGTGGCTCAGTTGCAAGTGCCCAAGCTGGAGGTTGCCCCATGCCACTGGTTTCACCAGGGCCACCAGAGAGGTGGCACCTCCCCACAGCAGCTCTATCTGCTCTATCAGTAGGTCCACCACCAAAACCCAACGAGTCACCATACCACTAACATCTGGTGGGAAGGTGACATCTGGATGTGGGTTTGTTTTGCCACCCAGGCCCCTGGCTGGCACAATCAGCACAAGCCAGGATGACTCAAAGCCCTGGGAGATGCAACCTCTCTCCATCGCTGCTTATTTTAAACCTTCTTGTTTGCAAAGCGTCTGTCACAGCTCAGCACCTCTGGGGGAGCTCTGCAAGGGAGGGTGGCCCTGCAAAGGGAAACTGAGGCAGAGCGTCCCAGTACCCAGATCAGACCTGAACATCCCAACACCAACATCTGCATGCTCAGCACACAGCCAGCAACCACCACACAAACACAGGCAGCATGAGAGGACTGGTTGCAAGAAACACCTCAGCACAGGAGCAGAGGCATTGCCAATGACCCAGCTGTGCTTGATGGGCTCTGGCTTCACCACTCCCACTTGGACATGGCTAGGATGGTATAAGTGCACGGTGAAGCCCGTGTGTATTGCTGCATGTGTCATGGGAACAGTACATCCCTCTCCCAGAGCCCACTGCTGACTGCCACGGATTGCGCAGAGACCAAAAGTAACCCAGAAGAAATTCAGCAATGGGCTGCAGACATCAGGGCATGGAAGAGTGAGATCCAAAGATGAAGCATGATCCTGTAAGCCCTGTTTCCTTAGGAAACCAGGCTCAAAACCTCAACCTGTGCCCAGCCTTTCCCTCCAATGCTGCACTCAGTCTTTTTTCCTTCCAGAGGCTCCCACCCTCTTCACATCCTCCTGAACATCAGCCCACACCACCTTTTCTGCACCAACACAGCGCCAAACTGTGAGGCAAAGGGGTCTCTGCAGCCAGCAAATGCCCAACACCACACACCTCGGCCAGAAACAGGAGAGAAATGCAAAGGCAAATATTATGGTGGTGCGGTTTAACTCCTGATGAATTATGCAAATCAGTATTCAAATTGAAGCACAGCCCTTGGGCTCTTGACAAATTGCCAACCTGGCCCCAATGTCATAAGGCAGGGACAGTCAGCCCCCTTTCAGGTGAAGCCCTAAACAGATGCCCTATATATCTATAGCTACACATCTCAACCCCAGGGAGACCAAGGAGCATCTGCAAGAATGATCCAAGAGTGACTTCTGCATTTTTTCCTCCTCCCTGCCTGACCAGGGAAGGACACAGAACTCTCATGTCCTCCACAAGATGGAACCGGCCTTGGTTAATGGTGAGATTCAAGGTAGGGATCAAGAAAAAATTCACCACGGTTGAGGCTGGGAAGGAGTCGAGGCAGAGGGAAGCAAGAAGGCAAAGCCTGAAACATTTGTGCCAATATGAACGTCGTCCCTGAAGCCAAGGAAAAGGGAGATCTGTCCGCAAAACAGTCACGGAGAGGGCTCATCTGATGAAAGCAGGAATTTCCAATCCCACACAAACCTGAACATCCATTAAAAGCAGCAGAAGAATCACCACTTTGTGTCACTAATCTCATTAAGGAGAAAGCCCCACTGCAGCACTGGCATTGCAAAGGGAAACCCCAGCAGGGCACTGCGCTCACTGGGAGCCCCACATGGTGTGCCAGTCCAGTTCCCAGTGTGCCTACCCAGCTTCTGGTTTGCCTTCTTGGTTCCTAGGGTGCCTGTCCAGCTCCTAGTGTGCCTATTCAGTTCCCAGTGTGCCTGCCCAGTCCCTGGTGTTCCTGCCTAGCTTCTGGCACACTGGACTTTCACCCACAGCCCAGGAAGGTGTCTGCACCCATCTGTACTTGCCTGCCCAGATCTTTACTCACAGGAGCATTGCCTTGCATGTGACATGGCACATCTCCGCACATAGACCAGGACACAAATCACCAGGATCACACACACTGTGTGGCAAAAACACGAGGTTACTCCTTTCACAAACCGCTACCAGCAACCAGCCACAAGCTGAATCCCTTCGAAATTCTCCCTTGCCAAGCAGCTTGGCCATTTCAATTATTATTTTTATATTTTTTTTAATTAAAAGCAATTAGCATATTAAAAGCATATTCAAGCCACAGGGAATTCTGCTGAGAAGAGATGGGGGGCAGAAAGGGAAGCACAGGCAATATATCTAACCACCAAACGTAAAAAGGGCTCTTTGCTCGCAATAACACGGCAGGGGAAGATGGATGGCAGCAGAAGCAAGAACAACCTTTGCAGAAGTTGCTGGGGATACAGATCCAGACAGATGGGGGTCGAGTGCCTTTAAAATCTTTGTTATTCCCCTAAAAGGGCATATTTTCCCCCAAAACATACCATATCGTTCCAAGCCCACCATATTCAGCTTGCCTGCCTGCATCCAGCTCCTTCAAAATGGCTCTTTGGCCACTGCTACACCGCCAATAAAATTTATTCCCAAGGTCACTTCAATCCTTCTGCAGTTATTTCAAGTCTGGCTGGATTTAAACAAAACCCGGCCTCAGATAAACTCAGCCCTCCCTCACCGCCCTCCTTTCTGCCCATCACCTCCCTGATTTAGAGATACCAAACTCTCAGCTACCTTTCGCTTCCCATCACCATCAGCGACAACAGCTGGAGAGGAAAAGCGGAGCATATTGTGCACCCAACAGCTGATCCTCGTGGTGTGGGGAGGGAGCCCAACTGTCAGTGCCACCACGACGCCGTGTGGCACTGCTCCTGCCATGGCTCCTGGCACGCCGGCCAGCGCCCGCGGGGATAGGGACATGGGCTTGGTGTGGTTGCTGTCCCCTTAGTGTTTAAGAGCTGGAGAGCTGATAAGCAAAGCAAATGCATAGCAGAGTGAGACGAGGTTTTCCCCAGTCACGATGCCTGCAGACAACCAGCTGTGCCATCCCGGTGCAAAGCCAGCCAGGAACACGGAGATGGGAGGAAATCCCCAAATCATACCAGGGAGAGGCCATACTGGAGCACTCCCCTCCCAAACATTGCCTTTTTTAAGAGCATCCCCAGCTGCAAAAGCCAGTGAAGGGCTGCCGCAGCTGGACGCAGTGCTGGTCCCNGTGCTGGTCCCTCCCCCCAGCCCCGCGGGCAGGGACCTCAGGGCTGCCCTCGGCTCCCTGCCCACCCCAACCCCGCCTGCGTTTTGGGATCGGTTCAGGGCCCGCTGTGCTCTCCGTTTCAGCGGTGAGGCAGAACAAAGCACTCCCTTGTCCTCAGCACCTTGAACGGGCAATGCTGGATCGCGTTACCTAACCCAGACCAACATCTCCTCGTCCCGGCAAGGCAGCTTTCGTGTCAGCACATGCCAGGCTGGCCCCGATTCCCGGCACCACCTCCCGCCCCAAGCTTTAACTGGACCAGTTTAGTACACGCTGAAAACACACAGGGCCTTGTTTCAACTCGTCGGGCGCTAACCCCAGTTAAAGGAGGTGATCCGACAGCCTCCTGCCGGTCGCAGCCGCGGCCGAGCCGGGAGGCTCACCTGGAAGGCTGCCGTAACGACGCTAATTCCTCTTAACAATGTTAATTTCCATATTCATCAGAAGATGGTGAAACGACAAGATGGGGGGTTATTTACTATATAATTATAAACTAATTTCAGCCTTACCCTGGGTTATCCTAAGAAGGAGATCTAAAATTTCCCTTACGAAAGCCCTGCTCTGCTAACCACGTCTGCAGAAGATTAATTCCCGGTGATTTCCATTTCTCCAACAGCTGCTGTGCCGGGAAAGAGCAGAAGCCTGTCCCCAGCACCGGGGACCTGCCCGGTGCCCCATGCTACCCCCAGCTAGAATTTCTAGCACTAGTACATCCTCCAGATCAAATTTTCCCTGGCACACCATCAGTCAGGGCTGGGAATAGTGATTGTCCAACCCCACCAAGGAGATTCACTGCAGAGTGGGGAGCAGGAGAAGGGTGCCGGAACCCATGCTGATAAAATACATCTTGACCAGCACCACATATCAGGGGCAGGGACAGGTTCTTGCCCATTCGGCTGGAAAAGGTATTAGAAACCCCAACAAAGTGGAGGATCCCACAGGACCTTGCTCTGAGCAAGTTTATGTCACCACATTGGTCCTTGGGCTCTTGTCCGCAGTCCGAGCCCAGCGTCTCTGCCACCAGTTACCACTAGTTATAATGGGAACTTCAATTGGTGCTGGAAGACAGAGTAGAAAGTCCTTCCCACCTGCCCTGAGGGATGGAGATGCCACCCCACAACCCATTCAACCAGTCGGACCTTGGGAAAACACCAGCGTATCACAGCAACCATGCTCCCAACATCCCAGGAGCACTCAGCAGATGACTCCCAAAAAACACCTAAATCCCGGTTTTCCTCCTATTTCATCCCCAAAGAGACTCCTCTTGCCTTGCTCACAGAATTGGCTGCAGGCCCGCGGGAGCTGCAGGGGCATCACTTAATGGCCGAGCGCTTCCCCCGCCCCTGGGGATGCCGGCTGTAAACGGGAGAGTGTGACGGCTCCAAGCACCACAGCCCTGCCCGGCGCAGGCCAGCATCACCTCCCCGAGCGCTGCTGGACAAGCACTCTCGCCGCTCTGCCTGAAAACACGTATCAAAAAGCATCTAATTTCACCAGGGCCCCAAGGGAGCAGAAAAAACTCCGCAGGCAGGACTCTGGCCGCGGCCGCATTCCTGCCAGTGTTACGCACGGAGCCCCTGCCCCAAAGAGCCCCCCGCGCTCAGCCCCTCGCACCACCCTCTGGGCGGGCAGGGATGGGGGGAGAACCGCGATTTCAAGGGCCATTAAACACCGATGGTATTTTCTTTGCAGCATCAAAACGTGACCAAAAAGAGCCGCGTCAAACCACAGCCAAAAACCCCATCACTGGTACGGAAGCCCAGCTCCTCCCCAGCCCCGGGTGCAGGCACGGCTCGGTACAGCATCGTGTCCGTGCTATCTATCCTGGGGTCTCCTACCAGCCAAGAGATTTTAGCACGGATGCAGTTTCATAAGCAAATTGTGCTTCTGCTGGCACTGCCGACGGCAAAGCCTCCTCTGCAAAATCTGCAGGCTCAGCAGAAGCACCATTTTGCCATTATAAGGATGGCTACAGTGGGATTTTGCTGGCACAGCAAAGCTACCCTTGAGCGGGGGGTGGATGGGAGGGGAAGGGTATTTTGGATATTTTTTCTTCCCTTATACTGCTACCTGACCCAGATATCTGGAAGACTTCTCCCTGGGCACAGCAGGCCTGGAAGCAGGGATGGTCCCCAACCCATTTTAAATCCCTGCATCTGAACGTACATGCTAATGTGGAAACAGCAAAGCTAGTGAACCCAAGCCTCTTCCCTCTGCCTGACCGATTTCCTTCCAGCCGGCACTCCCGAGCCCAAGTCAGCTCTGCTCATACAGGTGTGTCCCTTTACCCGGGCACTGGAAAGCAGCATTTCTGAAACGTGTTTGAATGGAAGACACGGGGCATCCTTTTATCCAAACACAAGTCTGCTCCAGTAGCCAGCCCCCAGCATACATATCCCACCCAAGGAAGGATACCTCAGTACATGGCAAAAAGCAGATTTTTATTATCATCATTTTGAACTCAGCCTTTCTGGCACACGGATGCTATTTGCTCGCACACAGACTCGCTGCTTGGCAGGGACATGGTCCCACAGCAGCCCTTCACAATTACATCCGAGGGAGTCTTTCCACCTCCCCCAAAACACGGAAGCTGCCAAGAACATTGCAACCGCCACAGGATGGAGCGGAGCCCAGGACACTCACTTGGACCCAAAGTCGGTGGGGTAGGGAAAGAGCACAATGATGAACCCCTGTATTTTGAGCTGCAAGCGGCAGAGCCGAGCCAGCTTCTGCTTTAATGCACTCAGCTGCCCGACTCCATCGACTGCAGCCTCTTTTTAGGCAAGAGCTTCCTAGCAAGCTCAACTGCTGCCAGGGATGAAATTCCATTTCAAACAGTCACTTTCCTCCCACAGCAGAGTCCGCTGGGAGCACCCTGCTGCTCCCCAGCCCTCTGAGTCCCACTGCCCACCTTGAGGACAGGGAGATGGCAAGTGGGTGAGAGCACAGAGTGGGGCACTTCAACCTCAGTGTGCTTCCAACAAAAGGACTTCTGTCCCAATCCCCTCGGCATGCACAGCAGCAGATGAAACACTACCACAGAGCAGAAACCCCCCCGGAGGGAAACTAAGGGTCTGGGGGGTCACTGGACATAGCCCAGTGCCTGTGTTTTGGTGCTGGGGCAGAGCCTGAACTGGCATCATGAGCAGAGGGTTTGAGAAAAACAAGGAGTTGGTGTAGACGATAGCAGGATTCTCAAATATGGCCAATCCTGCTATTTTTACAGAGCAGTATTTATTTTAGGAGAATGCTGGGACAGATTCAAAAGCCTCTTTCTTCAACCCGGTCGGTATTTAAAGATCAGTTTGAACTAACTATTTAAAGGCTTTGCCTCCTGCCCACTTTTCTTAACCCCTTGCACAAGCCTTTGCTTTCCGCCCCTTCAAACCCCTCCTTAAAACAAAACAGAAAATAAAAACCACAACAACAACAAACAAACAAAAAAACAACACTCCACAAGGCAACATCGACGCTGCAAATGCAACCTACAAAGGGCCCCTCCTAGCAGAAAACAACCCCTATTTCAAACGATACTGTTGAAGTTCTATAAAAAGTAATATTAATAATCCCACCGTGCCCCACTGCTGGGATATAATGGGAATTTTGATTAATCGTAAGGATCTTTTTATGGCAGTTTCACCCTGCTGTGAATTGAAGCTACTGGCACCAAGCAAGGTTTGGGAGTGATCATCCCAGGGTGCTCGCAGGGAGGACTGGGCACCCGGAGCAGCTGTCAGGAATAAGGGAGGATTTTTCAAAGAGTTCACAGAAATAAAACTAAAAATATTACTATTTATGGGAGAGGTGTGAAAACTCATTCCCTCTGAGAGGGGCCCAGAATGTAAGGCTCGTTCCCAGCCCAAGAGCTTGCAGATAGCAGCGCAGAGAAGGGCTTTGTCAGCTTTGCAGGAACTCATTGCTTTCCTGCAGGGCTGCCTGGATTTCAGGGAAGCATCAGAAAAGAAGACTTTGGGAGGGGAAAGAAAAAAAGAAAAAAGAAAAAAAAAAAAAAAAAAAAAGGAAAAATAAAAAAACCACCCACAACACAAATCAGCACAAAAAAAAAAAAGTACAACTCATGCTTGGTTTGGCTTGAGATTGTCCAGACAGATTTTTGCAGTGATTGTATTCAGCTTTAACAGGAGGTGGAGGAAGGGGGGAAAAAATAGCCGGCGGAAAAAAAATAAAATGAGGGGTAGAAAAAAAAAGACAGACAAAAGGGAAGGAAAAAAGGTGTTTGCCCATGTGCTTGGCTTCACAGCCCTTCGCTTTACACCTCTCCTCCTAGCACCTGGGAAATTGGCACTGCCACCTAGTCTAAAACTAATAAATCTTTTTCCCTCGATTCGGGCTGCTTCCTTCTCTGCAGATGTTGGCAATCAGGTTTGCAAATTTCAAAGTCATTCATCCCGGGCGGCTGGGAGAAAAGCAGGTTTATTATTGCAAAACCTGTCACCCTCCCAACGCCTAAAGTAAACTCCGAGTCACCTCTCCACGCCCAGGGGAAAGAAAGAAGAAAAAAAAAAAAAA